>VUJU01000031.1:0-53586 GCA_009835225.1 Aphis craccivora
AACTTAACTCAGTTAATTTTTTTCATAATATTCATGTTATAAATTGCACTAGTATTTTGATTTGTACAAACATTTACAAAAAACGCTTAGTACTATGTAAACATAAAATTTAAAATTATTATTATAGAACATACTACATTGTTACTAGAAACTTATAGGCTACATCTATGTATAATATATATAAAAAAAATTAAATTAATTTAACTGTTAAATAATGATAATTAACTATAAAAAGCTAAGTTAAAATAATATAAAATTTAACTGAATAAGTTAATAAGTTAAAAACAAAAATAACTAACTAGTTAAGTTGAAAAGTTAAAAAAAATTAACTTATTAACTTAACTTTAACTTTTTAACAAGTTAATGCCCACCATTGATGTCATAAATTATGGCATTGAAATTACTAACTTATTTTGATACACATGATGTTTAAAAATGTTTGAAACCACTTATGTATTTATTACCTGACTAATGGGAGGCAACTAGAACTAGACCCTCTTCGTTTATGATACAATTTAAGGTACGTCGGGAGGCAACTCGTATATAGTCGGGAGGCAATTCGTATAAAAATTATGGACCTTTTTGACTTCGGGAGGCAACTAGTGTTCGCCGATGTATTAAATATAAAGAACATGAGTACACGATACGATACAATACAGTAGTGTGAGCTTGGATTATAAACAATACGCTAATTATGCATTCACTACATTGCATCACCCCAATTACTCAGAAGGAGTACTGTTCGGTATACATTGGAGATAGTATTTTCAGACTAGGGTAAAATATGCTTTAAAAGTATTTTGAATACATATTCCAAATACTTAAAAAAAAAGGTATTCAGAATATATATTTGAATACTTTATAATAATAATATTTCCAATTACATGGAATACTTTACAAAAAGTATTCCAAATATTTTTCGAATACTTTTTTTTAGTAGATTTAGATTTTAATGACGAAAATATATATTTTTTCAATTCATTGATTATAAATGAATATTATAATAATCTCTTATTGTTTATAATTATACACAAGTGCAAAAGCTTCAATGACGAAAAAAGTAATGAAATTATTTTTTAAATGTGATTTTACGTTAAAAAAAAGTATTCCGAATACTATATTCAGAATACTTGTAAGAAGTATTCAAAATACCGTATTAAATGCTTAAAAAAAAAGTATTCAAAAAGTATTCGGAATACTTTCCAAGTCTGAGTATTTTATTCTGGTAACTATGGCTTTTGAGAATATTTAGTTTTTTAAAATCAGACTATAGTTATATATAATTAAATAAGTACCTATCCAATTCACAGTTTGAACGTTATCTATTAAACATATAAGAAACCCAAGTAAAATATATAAACAATCGTTTTTAAAAAGGAGAAAAAGTTTCAAACTAATACGAAAAACATAAACATTGTCTAAAGATTAATCTAGAATTCTAGAACATGCCACCACACGATGTCACATTAATAAACGAAAAGTATCACCGATTGCATATCGCAAATAAAACTTTTGTGCCAGACCGATCAAAAGGTTTTTTTTTCAATATCGTCTCAGAATGTAAAATAAAATATTCCCTATCGTTTAAAATTACTTTTGCATTCATCACTCCATATACACTCATATATATCATATACCATCCTTCTACTTGGCACCCCTAGAGTATAATATAAAAGTCAAGGGTTCTTGTCCTTATATCTGTTCATATTTCATCTCGAGAAAAGTCACCCGTGTCGGATGTAATTTCTCTTTCTTTTACACCCTATACATCTGTCTCACCCTTACATTATTTGAATCAAGCTCTCTCTTTACTCCTTTAATTTACTTTTGTCTCTACTCAGATACATAAATTTCAGTTCGAAAAGCACAGAAACTAATCATGTAAACGTATTATTTCTTCGATTTTATTATTATTATTTTTTTTATAATGCTCGTAATAATAACAATAAAAAATATAAGATTCCGATAATACGTGTTTATAAGTAAAGTTGGAAAAATCTTTAAAAAAGACATTTATTGCTTAACTAACACTACACTATTGAGTTAAATAAATATTAAAATAAAACATAGCAAAATAAACTAGTCCGATGAAAAAAAAAAAAATTAATAAACAATTGTACAGTTATATGAAAAGAAAGATAATGTATCATATGTTACTTTTATTTTTATATATAATTTTTAAACTAAATAATATGTTTGTACAAATAAAATAATATATGACAGTTAATGAAATATTATTGTAAATTTTTTTAGAGTCTTAAAGGTTATTTTAATAAAATGTTTGATTCCGAACATGGTGCTTTTACATGTAAACATAGTTACAATTAAATGAATAAAAAAATGTTCTAATAAACAACGTTATATTTATTTATTAACTTAAATAATAAACAAAACTGTAGATCCATTTTCATAAGACCTGAAAATAAATTTAAGTGTTCATAATAATATAAAAATAAATATCTGATGAAATTCATTTTAAATTATGGACGAATATAATTAATTTAAAACTTGTAAGTACGTCTACTAATAATTGAGAACATAATTTTTATACTCATACCGAGATGAGCAGTCATAAGTTTAAAAGTAAAGTATAATTTTTATTCCTTTGAAAAATGTTTATACATAAACCATATAATCTTAAATTGAAGAAGAAAAACTTTCTGAAATTTTGTTAAATAGAATTACATCGAAAATCATACTTTATTTTGAAAAATAATAAATACGTAGTTGATTGTTAATGTTATATGAAGTACAGATAAACTTTTTCAACGTGTAATCAACAACCATTTTCAGTTTTAAAATACCAGAAAATACGGCTGGTCGCTTACTAACGATTTATTATTGTTTTCGAAATTCAATGTAATAGTATTTGCAAAAGGGTAGTTTTTGAATCTAATTTAATTTATCTACAAAAATATTATACATGCTTAAAAGAATGAAAAAATACATAATTTTCAAAATCTGTGGTCAATTTTAAAAACAATTTATATATATGATGATAATATATAATATTATATTATATATAAATATATTATGGCAAAAGTACAAATACCAGTAAAACCTATTATAATATACAAAATAGTTCGGTCACACCCTAAATGATTTTTATAGTTTGGACTTCTACTAACGAGATTCGCTAAATTATAAGATAAACAACCAACGTTGGTCAAAGTTCAAAATATTTACTAATTATTTGATTTTTTTTTCTTTGTTTTATAAATATATAATTATTATTTAAGTATATTAGGTACTATATTAGCTACTACCTACTAGTATATAAGATAGGTACACACATTTATATTATTATCACAAATTATTATATTGCGTTATTATAATATTTATTATTGCGTTATTTATTATAATCGTTTTTGAGAATTTTTATTTTGACTTCAATATAAATTATGGAAGACTTTCATATACGTATAAATACCAACTCATACACTCAATTAGTTAACTAAAAATATATAATACCTAATTGTATGTGTTAGGTATGTGATCAAAATTATTTGTTATTTAGGTAATCTTATTGAACAGGTTATAGTAAAAATAATTGACTGATATCTATAAATAATTTACGAAACAGAAAATAATTTTACGAGAAGTATTCATTTAACAATTTTCGCGAATAGTACATATTATATGTTTTAATGTTTTAATATGTCTCTTGAAGAGCGTTTTATGCAATTTGAAATAGTGTTTTCGAAGCAAAAATTATTATAAATACATTATACATAACATATGAAAAATAAGATACATTAATAAATTAAGTTAAAGAATCGAAGTCTATTAATATAAGAAAATCAATTCATTATCAGCGACTTTAACGGTTTATATTTGTTAATAATGGTGGAGAAGAAAAATTAACTGTACCGATGATTGGTACTTCCGAAAAATGCGTTTCTATGTTCGGTATAATCATTTGTGTGAAATAATTCATGAAGTATATATTACAACAGGCCACGGAGATACAAATCGGATTGCATATGCTGTTAATAGTAAATACAAAAATGTTAATATTGAGGCTATAAATATGTATTTAAAATTATGTGGGTTATGTCAAAAAAGAAGACAGTACGCCTAAAATGGATCTGCGACAATTCAGCGATGACATTTACGCGCAAGACAAATCAGCTCTACGATATTTCATATAGTCAGCATTTTCTTTTTTTTATAATAAATTATAAACTTAATACAATAAAATACCAAATCAAATTATGTTAAAAAAATATATTGTTAGATATTGCTAAATGCACATTATATTATAATATAAATCACTTATTAAAATTTAGATTGTGAGCTATCCCTTGCAAATAATCATTGATTGGTCGGTTTTCAAAAACATTTTATATTTGTAATTTTTTTTTTTTTGCTATATGTTTATATTTAAATTTTTTTTGGTGGTGCATCTCCAGCAATAAACTGCTCAATAGCCTTAATTTTATTAATACTTTCTAATTTTTTTAAACAATTAGTACATTTTAATATAGTTGGATGTGAAGACGTTAAAAGAGCAGAAAACCCACTATGTCAACCTTTAATATTGTTATTGGTTCTTGGGAGATCATCTTTCAAACGATTAAAAACAATTCCAAATATCAATTGAAAATAAGGGAGATCTTCGTTTTCCTCTCTTGTCTAATCTTCCAATCCAAGTACATTCGAAGTATGAAATTAGTGGAGACAACAGTTCTTCATTTTTTGTATTAAATTCATTTTCTAAAAGACCTTCAAAATATTTTGTTACCTTTTCTGTTGGAACGAAAGCAAGAGCAGCTTATTTTCTCAATTCCAGAGCAAATACAAGATCACTACAATATTGAGTTGAAAAACCATATTCTTGTATATACCTCCATATGGCTTAACATAAATGAAAAAAAAAAACCTTGAATTTTTGTTTGTGAAAATTCGGTTTTAATAGAATTCATAACTGCCTTTTTAAAGTCAATCAAAAATTAAGTAGGATTTAATTCTGGTTTTATTAATTTTAAATTACGGAACATTGCAGTATAAGCGCTTTATTTTTTGTCCAGTAACAATATATATACCAATGGTATAACATTAGAGAATTGTACATAATCAGTAAAATAAATTAGGACACAATGAAAATGTACCATCAGTAAACCAGTGTTTTGAATATGACAGAAATTCTAAATTTTTTCAACTCGAAAAAATTAAAATTCTGTCAAAATAAAAACTACTCTCCACATAATGATTTTTGAATGCATATTGTGTTTCAAAATTTAAAACATTTAGGTTGGCTGTGGCAATTTGTTTAATTTGGCATACACGTTGTATTGTTCTCTTTAAAGCTCTCGAGTTTGGTAGCTGGGCTGATACAGCTGCAGATAACTAAAAAAAATTGTTTATAAATAAATATTATATACACAATGGTCGCCGCTTATTATAATCATGATTAATGTTATCAATCGTTAATTGTTATCGAAAAATGTAAGTGCGGTCCGTTTAATTTGGCATACACGTTGTATTGTTCTCTTTAAAGCTCTCGAGTTTGGTAGCTGGGCTGATACAGCTGCAGATAACTAAAAAAAACTGTTTATAAATAAATATTATATATACAATGGTCGCCACTTATTATAATCATGGTTAATGTTATCAATCGTTAATTGTTATCGAAAAATGTAAGTGCGGTCCGGATCTATACTTGTCTATACTTATATGTGTAAATTATATCGGTATACTCGCAGAATACACGTGTTAAAATTTAAAAGTATTTATTTTTATTTTTATTTAATGTGTGTTTTATTATTTGTTTAATTTTCATTTAGTGTAAGCATTCGGATTATGTCTGTTTTAGTATTTTTAATATTAAAAAATAAACCAAACGTTATATAGGTATATTAAAATCTATCTACTTGCAAAGAACTTTCTCTAATAATTCTACGAGTTATCAAACTGTTTTCCTTCGCAAGAGTTTTGATTTCTTCGACATTTTTCTTGCTTGAATTTTATCAACGTCTGATAAATGACTATGGTCTAAATATTTTAATATATCATCTACAATTATATAATATTATACGATTTATAATTAAATATTATTAAAGTATTAATTATTGTTAGTACTTACTATCCAATAAATGTACCCGTCCAGGGCAATTTTGATTTTCATTGCACCTCCAAATTATTTAATTTTCATTTCGTTGGTATTGTCTATGATTATAATTTTATTATTGTATTATATTAATAATTGTTTTCCTCTTTGACTTGTTATGTATTGTAAAGTCATAATTATATTATATAGATTATGAATTCAATTAATAAATTATAATATACACTATAGTTATTTTGAATATTGTCCAGCCGTTGTACACTAGTCACTAATCACAGTTGCACTGTTGCAGATATTGCTCTAAATTATTTTATGCTAGTTATTTTAGATTATTTCGATTATCTAGGTAATAACTACTGCTGCTGCACCGATAACAGTACCTATAAATCTATGTAATAGTGTGGGAATTTCAATTAGATATAAATATAATATTTGTTGCGCTGAATCGTCGCGCGTTAAATTGTCGTATGCGCTTTGTTGTCGTGCGCTATATTTACTTTACAGAGCCCAATTCAAGTGCGCTGAAATCACCGAGCGCAATTGACGGTACACCGCCCAAATTAAACGTGTGTAAGATGTATTTGTCACTTAAATAACAATATTATTTAACATTATATAATTTTTATATACAAGTATAAAACAAAGGGAAAAATCTATCACATACTTAGTAAAGGTTTCGGACTTTTACTAAAACTGGTTGTTTATCCTAACATTTACTGAATCTCGTTTTTAAAAATCCAAACTACAAAAATAATTTGGGTTTGACCGAAATATTTAGTACCTATATCCTAAGTTTTACTGGCATTCGCTTTTAAATTGTAATATATATATTTAATAAAATATCATTAGTTTTCTTATGTTAAAATATGAATATAAAACGGAATTCCATACATATAAAGTAATTTATTTCTACGAAACATTATCCCATAGGTGATTCTTTATTATTCATTTGTAACATTTTTTCAATCTTATTTAGTAAGAGATAAATTCGTATTTGGAAAGATTCTAGTAAAAATCCAGTAGTATAATAGATTGGATTTTGTAATTTCATGCAACCTTTAACAAATGTCATTGTTTTATTTAATATTTGAGATGATATAATTGTATAATATTAAACAATACAATTATATGGTAATTGATATTGATGAAACTCTAAGCAAATGAACTTATTTGCATTTAAATGTATTAAATACTCATTAAACATTAATATATTTTTGTAAATTAAATTTATTTTATGAATATAATTATATTATCTATCTAATACAATCTCATATATTTAAATTAATGAGTTTTTTTTATGACTTTATTTTATAGACTTGTCACTATATTTATTAGATTGTTCATCGAGATTAAAATGTAATGCAATCTTTTTGGTAAAAAAAAAAAAAATACTCATCGCAAAATAGACAGTAAACTGTTTGTAAATTTATCATTAATAGAAAAATTCAATATATTAAAATATTCAACATATATGTATACTGTATATTATAATATTATTATGTGTTCAATCGCTTTCGTGATCAAACGATTTTGCTGTCCGGAAAATTTACAAAAAAATATATTGCTTCACGGATAAATGTTAATTAGGTACTTATAATACAATAATAATTGATCGATATTTTATTCATGTACGCACGCGTAGGAATAAAAAATATATTATAGTGTAATGCAAATCGCGCTTGTTACTCTCAAGAAATATTCGTGAAATACAATTTTTTCATAACATAATATTATATAATAATATACTATAAGTTATTACCGTAATGACTCTGTGGTGACGTTTACCACCAGCTATTCGTCGCATCATTTGGATTGTGGCTGGTGGTTTGTATTATAATACGTTTATGCGATTCAACCATTAGGGGCTCTACTACGTTGAGAAATCTCTCTATCGCTCTTTCTTCTTTTTCCCTCTTTCTTTCACTATCTGTATGCATATTTATATATTATATGCATGATGATTTTGTGCGTGCTATCCGAAGGAATATAGCTTTTCGGTCGCGGGCACCACACAAGTCACCCGATCCCCCACCGGTACGAGATAACTGCTTTCTTTCCACGGGAGGGTTTATGTGTATGTATATATATATATACTATATATACACATACATTTTATTTTTATCAATACATACAAATTCCAACGATGCTATTCGAAGTGACAGATGATGAAGACAACTTAATAATATTATAATAATGTAGTACCTATATATGATTACCAAATAGGAATTCGACCAAACCGTATTCCCATTTAATTTGGTAAAAATATTTTAGATTATCTAATACTGTACACCTTTATATCCTAAAATTATGTTGTTTTATTCCATATTATTAAATATGTATATTAAAAACCCAAATACTAATGAAATATATGTTTTTTACTATTGAAAATTATATTACCGCTTATTACAATACGTTTTCATAATTTATTTATTTATAATATAAATTGATATCTGCCAGTAATAAACCACGAATTGAATATTTAAATATTATCTTGATACCGTATTGAATTTTTATTATATATTGTATATTATCATATTAATGGATAACGGCTAGCCATTTCATCGCAAATCATTTTTCAAATCAAGCTTACGCAGTTAAAAAAAATATGTTAAATATTATGTGTATACAATAGAAGCATAATAAGCGACACCTCAAAGACTACATCATAAATGATAGATCTCTCTACTTTTAAATTCTAATCGTAATATGAGTGCAAATATATTGTAAATCGAATATCTAAACGCACATAGACATGGCTATGTTTTTTTAGAATATTTACCAAATTTAATTATTATGAATATTATGAAATTAGTGTGTACTATATACACAAATGACATATGAATTTGAGTTATCTTTATTATATGCTTATTTCTTATAAGCTGGTTGAATTTTTTAAGGACTGTTTTGGAAAAAAGCTTTATAATTAAAGTATATACATAGATTTAAACATAAGATTTGATTGAACCTAATATATATATATATATATATATATATGTACCCTTACCCATGTTTATGTTCAACGCTCATGGTATACACCATAATTTAAACCATTTCGTCGAATTCGTACTATGGTTTAGTTGTGCATCATCCATAAAATATGTGTAGCATTACTTGCAATAGAGTGACTATGAAATTTCTCGATGGTCTGTCATAAAAAAAAAATAAGTCATGATTGTGTCAGAAACAGTTTTATTAAAAATTTAACAATTTTCACTTTTGAAAGTGTGTTCGAAAGTCTTTAAGTTTTATGCAGTATGCTAATAGTTTTGCAAAACGCGTCTATAGAAATTTAAACTTATGTTTACGAGATCCTTTACGATTTTCATAGGATTTTTTAAGGTATTAAGAAAAGACACGAGTTGGTTACTTAATCATGTTTATATTTTATATTATTCAAATGTTCAACATGTTCATTTTATTTATAGGTTTATGAAATCCAAATGAAATCTTGTGCTCATTGAATCATCTGCTAAATCAAAAGTCCGAAGTGTTCTGAACTGAATAAAATTAAGATTTTATGAAATCAGAGTTTTAATAATTACATAATGGTGTGTTGACCATGCTCTAAATGTTATCTTTCATAGTACATAAGTATTATAAATGGGTCCAGAGACAATTAAAAGGTAATAATTTGTGGAAGGGAGACAATCTCCCTAGTTGGCAATGTTTTATATGGACATATATTATGTTTTTATAATTTTTAATAATACACATCGCAATATTGTTTGAATTTTTTTTTAATATTCATCACTAATGAATCGTGTAACGTAATAATATTTCTTTACTTCCTAATATTATTTTGATGTACAAAATAAAATTTTTATAAAATTTACTAAAACTATGAAAATGTGCAAAGTATTCTGTAGTTGAAAACTTAAGACGATAAACATTTTTTATTTATATGGTTAAGTCTTGAAAAAGTAATTCAAAGTCCCTTATACGTTATTTTTCCAACATTTTCTAAATATACATATAATGCGTACGTATATTTTATGACGTTTGAAGTTTTTGATTTGAAAAACTGTATAGTCAAACGAAAAACCACAATATTCTCTTTAACATAAAAAAAAAAATACAAAGTTATTATTACAAATAAACATGTTGATGTAAATAACTTACTAAACTCTTATTGGATTACGCATGAAACTTTCTTTTTTCGAAAAAAAAAGTGTCAATCAATTGAAGTAAAAAAAAATTATATAATTATTGTACAATATGTTTAAGATAGGGTACAGACTTTCCTTAACAAAAAAGACAAATATTTTTATTGGTAAGAAATTAGATTTAATCCAATAATGTTTGAAATCGTTTAATGTACTCGTACACAAGTGAAAATGTATTGTATTTATTTAGGGTTTTAGAAAATATTCTAAGGATAAACCCTTAAAACTCGATTCCCGCGAACAATATAAACAACACATGTGTTAATGAGTTATACAGTCTGTTTTGGGTTTCTGCACTAAAATATCAGCCGCTAAAAATAAATACATATTTATGTAGAATTACCCTGTAAATTTACTCAGATCTACTTATTTTATAGTATTATTTTATGAAATGAAATAAATTATAACAACTTGTAATTTACCGATGTAACTATATGTATATAAATACAATTATCACAAAATAACCGTAAAATATTATATGGTTCTTAGTGGTTTATTGAATAGCATACTATACCTTTATAAAAGTAATATTATATATTATTTTTTTTTAATCTTATTTTTTTAGAAACAAAAAAAATATTAAATAACAACATTTTTTCATAATATTATTTATTGCACGGTGCTTTCATTAGGCGCATACTAATATTGTATTGTTTAAAGACGTATAAAAAATAAACAAATAATAATGGTTTGCTTTGCAATAATAATTAATACATTTAAACTTCATACTATCCACAAAATTATTCGTTTTGGTAAAAATAAAGCTACGGAAATATTACGTATTATACCATAGTATCTAATTTAAAATGATAGCGACGAAATGTCAGTTTTTCATAACGCATACTAAACCCAGTAAAATACAGTAACAATGGAAAACTGGGATTAAAGTCGCATTGTTTCTAAAAGCACAATACACGTACGCGGAGTTCATAATGATACAGTCGTGCGTAATATTTTATTATTGTATGGCAGATGAGTATAGAACTTTACAATTCTGAACAACGATGATCTTAAATCGTACTTAATTACACACTTATATATGCGCGTGCAAAATATATAATGAATTTGAATAATTAATACGACGCGTATGTGCGTCGTATGCGAAATACGGCAGCGATAGAGTACGATTATTTTAACTTGCAAATTTAGTTTACAAGTATTTTTTTTTTTGCCAACGTTTTAAAGCTAAACTATAGATTAAAGTATACAGTAAGTATATTGGTACGAGCTATAATTGTACATATAAAAGGCTAGTAAAAAAATGATAGTTATTTATTTAATTTAAAATATTCCCTATAACGTCAAAAAAATCTTTCTCAAATCATTACCACTTCTCATTTTAATGTTTATTGATGCTTCAATTTCTCCTTTATTAACTGAGTTTTTATTGTACAACTCGGAGCTTAACGTTTTTTTTTTTTTTCTAATAACTTATAAGTCAATGCATCTTCATACACGGCTAAAAGCTTCACAATAATTGAAGAGCTGTGAAAATCTCATCCTTGTCATCAAATAAGTTCTTTATCGCTATCAACTGTCTTTCCTGCCACCAAGTGTTAAATGTATATAAATCACGACATTGGACCTTTTCTTCTTATATTCAATATCGGTTATCTTTTATATTCACTAAAGCAGAAACAAGCTTTGAAAATCAATATATACCCCTCACATTATAATCTGTACTTGTTTATATATAAATAATAGACAACCAATTCAATGAAAAATTAGCCGAATTCGTTGTATAAGATCTAATCTCACCTCAAATACATACACATATTAGTATATACACATTTTGAGGTATACATTTATCTCAAAGTCGTATAAAAAATTTATGACTTAAATATTAAGAAACTCTTCTACTTCATTTTATTACTTACTATTAAAATATATACCAATCATTCCATCACAATCTTGGTTTCAAAAACGCATACTAATCTTTTATCGTCTCTAATTTAGACTCTTGTTAAGTTTTCATAAATTTCTCTTTCATTTGCACACTCAACG
Organism: Aphis craccivora; assembly: GCA_009835225.1. NCBI lineage: Eukaryota > Metazoa > Arthropoda > Insecta > Hemiptera > Aphididae > Aphis > Aphis craccivora. The sequence goes on from VUJU01000031.1 coordinate 12,235, forward strand.
ACAACAATATAATTTGTAATATCATTATTTATATAAATTATATATATATGTTTGCCTGCACTAAATAATTACCTCTAAAATACTCCTATGTTGCCTCTTTTCAAAATCTCTAATCTTTTTAAAAAAAAAAAAAATTTACTCGTTTTAAAATTATTTATACAACCATGATACAAGTCAAATAATTTACCAATTTATTTTTTTTTTTTGTTTATAGTTTATATTTTCCAAATAACTTTCAGCCAATATTTTAACTGTCAATATATATATATATAGATATATATATATAAAGTAGGTAATATTATTTTAAAAGCATAATAATATCATAAACAGTTTTGAGCTAACCATGGATATTTGTTTTGTATCCATTTTGTTTTTCTATAAACATTTAATGATTGATAGAATCTAAAAGAAATAAACCCGTGTTTTATCGGGGGGAAAATGTTTGTTGTCTATAACCGACTAATGGAAATAAACAATTTAAGTATCAAGTAAAGATTAAATATATACCTATATATATATATTATGTTATTGGCTCTCGTCTTTGTTAGTAATATAAAAAGGTCAACATACCGAATGGGTCATACCGTTAAGTATACCTTAGTATATATTAATTTCCAATCGAGACCCTCGATATACAACTTAATAATACAGTAATAACATGTCCCATTCCATTATACTTTTATTACTTCATAATAATTGTTTTCGGTTGAGAATTTTTCTGCGTAATCATGACTTGATTTCATTATAGCTAGGCAATTATATATATACATACTCTCCTTTAGCAAACAACCCTTTTGATTTTTGTTAGTGCAACAATTAATTCTTGTTTGAACTACGGTAGTCATTCTGAGAAAGAAGGGCAAAACTGACGTTCGTGATAGAATTCAGGTTATTAATATTAATTATCAAAACTGAGTAGATAGAAATGCATTTATGAAAAAATAAAAAAATACGATAGAGATGGGATAAAAATGTTTATTTAATTTAGAAGATAAAAAATTTAGAGAGATAAATAGTAACAAACCAAAACGAAATTGCAAATTTTAGACAGAAAATTTCATACCCATGACAACGGAACGTCAAATTTTAAAAGTTCCTAGACATAGTCATATTAATCTCTTAACGACATGAACGCCATGTATAATGTGCATGTATAATAATAAATTAAACAACCTTTTGTAAGCTATGGTAGTTTTTTTCACTCTTCATCCATTGTACGTATTTTAAAAGTTCTCAAAAAACAACAAACGCAGTCATTTTTGTTGACCGTTATGAGCTGGAAACGTTTACAGAACAAAACGTTATCAGTCGGTAAAAACGATAACATGGATGTTAAAGGCAGGCTTATCAATTTTTGCATACCTACTTCAAAGATAATATTAATTTAAAAACCAAAAAAAAAAAAAAAACTTGCCAAGACAATTTTCTTAAGTAAATACAATTTTTTGTTATAGTAATAACAAATTTAATTAATTAAAATAATTTTTATATGTTAATCTTTCCAACGAAGATAAATAATAAATAACATTTTTGTTTTCATCGTGTAATTTTATAGTTAAAAAAACTGAAAATTTAATTATTATTTTTTCAGTTTATTCAACAATATTCAAATTTCGTGTTCTATAAATCTTATAAAAACTTCTATACAGTGATACATGTAGAAATAGTTGTTTTTATAAATAATTTTATACAAGTATTAGATTAAAAGAATTAAATTTTAGATTCTGAGCGGAGCGATGAATGTATTAATTTTACAATGTTGTGTTTTTTTTTTTTTTTTTTTGTCTGTGTACACGAGGACGTGTCGAAATAAAGCTTCAATTTCTAACTTTTGGGGGTGGTATTCGATAGCAAAATGAATCTAATTGGTGCATTGAGGAGGTCATTATCTGAAATTCCAAATATTTTTCAAAAGCGCCGGGGATAACCAAAAACAAATTAAGGAAAAACGGGAATTTTTACGCAAAACCAGTTTTCGACCAAATCAATTTTTTTATATGGTTGTAATTCAAAAAATAATTAGAAATTTTTGAAGTGTCGATAAAAAATGTTTGGATGACCAAAAAGTTTTGAAAATTTAATACAAGGTTCCTTATGAGTTGTTTATATTGTAGCTAAAAAAAATTAAAAATCGTTAGTCACAATTTTTTTTTATAAGCGTTTATAGTTCAAATTGTTATCTGTCGAAAACTCGAAAATTTGCAAGTAATTTTGAAGTTGAAAAATCATAAAATTTTTTTTGTTTATAACTGAGGATTAAAAATACAACACTAAGTTTTCCATAAATTTTTCTTCAAGTAGCTATAGAGAAAACTCGTAGCATAATTATAGGAAAAAAATTAAGTGCGTTTGAATTTTAAATGTTTACGAAATAGCGTAACGATAACGATTTATCCTCAAACGGTTTTAAATATTTGTTATTATTCAAAAGGTATGAGTCGTAGATACTTGAAAATTTTACCAGTTATTAAGATTCGCGTTTTCTTTACGCGATTTAAATTTCAAAATATTTAGACTTTTTTGAGCTATTTATAGACTACTGAAATTTTCAATTGTTCTAAAAAATATTTTTGAAGTGTCGAAGAAATTTTTTTGGCCCTATCAAAATACTTGAAAATTTAATACAAAGTTTCTCATAAATTATTCTTATAGTGATTAAAAAATTATAAGAATACATTTCCACAATTTTTTTTTTATTAGCATTTGAAGTTCAAATATTGACAAAAATTCGTCAAAAGCATGAATATTTGCAAATTATTTTGTAGGTTAATTCAAAAAATTTTTTGTATAAGTAGCTAAGTTAGGTTAGGTAGGATAGGTTAGGTTAACCTAACAAGATTTTTCATAAGTTGAGCTAACATTAATTATAAAAGAACTTACATTTTAGTATATTCAGGCCATTAAAACATAAACCACCTTTTTCACTAACCACTAGAAATTATATCCTAGGCTGACAAATCATCTTCGTTCAGAATCGTTTTTCGTATACAATGATAACTATTATTGGATTCAAATTTAACACTCCTATAATATATAATAATGATCCATACGGCATCTAATGTACAGCAGAGCGTTACTAAGCTTTTATCAACATAAGTGTATTATAATAATTATTTGATATTCAATAATATTGATAATGTAAATAATTAAGATTTTCTCACATACAGTCCGAGGAAACTCATAGTTATAGTCCATATAATTCTAATCTTTTAAACGTATAATTAGTATGGAAGTAAATTTTTATTTTATTTTTTTAGAACAATTTATTCAACAGTAAGATAATGTGAAAGATTTATTATAGTGCTTAAAAAACGTATCGTTAACATCTGGCTAGTATGGAGTTTTTAATTATCTTGTCACCTAGTGTCACATAATGTTCATACAGCATTTTTTTCAAATAATATTTATACGTTATAAACATTTTTAATTTTATATAAAGTTAAAAGTTTATGACTAATACAATTTTTACTATAACAAATTTTACTAATAAAAATAATGTGAAATTTGCATATTAACATTCATCGACACTTATTCAAAATGTTTTTTAAGTTATTTCTTCAGGTAGTTTTTTAAAAATAATTTTTAATATCTTGAAATCATTTGAAAAATGAAAAATTCTGATTTAGGTAAATGTAATATTATTAAATATAATAATGTATTTACAATTTCATATTAATAGTAAACAATTTATCTTAAATGGAATAGTATTTATATAATAAAGTAGGTATGGATATATATATATATATATAATATCCATATAATATAATATATAATTTTATTATACGTATTTTAGAAACAAAAACAATTGTATAAAGTAACTTACTCTATTGCTTCTAGTGTGGCCATATGGAAGTTGTTCATGCATTTGATGAATAATTTAGAAGCAATTGAGTGGATCTCAAAATTGGACATCTAAATCTAAGACTATACAATCTCTATCTACACCAAATTCTATAAATATAAACTTATTTATGTTAATTAAAACTATTAGTATTTTACTTCTATATACTTTCACTTGTGACTAAGTTATGTTTTATGTTTTTATATATAGTTACTTATGAGTTGTATTTTGTATTTATCTATTAGTTGTTGATCTGTATATGATCTAATGCTTTTATCATTCGATAAAAATTATAACAAATCTATTACATAATTAGTTAAATATTTATTTAAACGCTGTACGATCATTGATCATATTTAATGATTATTATTCATAATCAATAAATACCTACTAAATGTTAGCGACGATTTATAATAATGTAATTATTTAAATCATCATAAATTTATGTTAAAAATTACCCGAATAAACAGTTAATAAAATTGATAGAGATTTGATCATCGTAAATCGTCTATCGAAATAAAATTTCGAAAAGAGCAGTGTATTATGTAGAACCTCAGATTTCACCAATAAATTAATATGTCATATTATTATAACAATCTGAGCAACAATAGTGTTATTGCTTTTAGATATACTCATCGAAATTAGGTACCTTTTATTTGGATTTTCCATCAGCGCATTGAATATTATTATAAATTTGATATAATTATTAAATTACACCGATGGCGTATTAACGTGTTTTATTAACGTATTGCATTAATATATTATATCATGATAATATAAGAAAAATATTGTATTTATATTTTAAATTTACATAGAATTTCCGCATTTATTCAATTATCGACTCTACTTAGTACATTTGTTAAAACAGATACTATCAGGATTTTTCAAATTATATATTTTACTATTAGATAATTATAATATGCTGTTTAAATACATGTATATACATTATATTATACATTTAAACAGTTAGTGATTCACTAGTTCAAATAAAGAGATATTAAAAAACTTACAATTTAAAATGCTTTTGTCATAATAATATTAAGATAATATTATATATTATATCGTAATTTTTATAAGCTTTTAAAAACTAAAAATTAGCTAAAATAAAGTTGTTTACATAAATCTAGAAAAATCAAAGTTTTTAATGATCGTTATAGATTTACAATGGCTTAAACACTTACTATAATGTAATAAATACATTATATGTGGGTACCCATACGGATATAACTAACTGATTTCAGTCGTGTATTAGGTGTCAGTGACAAGGGTTACACCTATGGGTCTCATTATTATAATACGAGTATGTTTGAAACCTCTCATGTAAACTCCTATATTACAGTGTCAGAACAATTTTACAACTCCAACTATATATTTTAAACGTGGCATATATATTTGAAGATCCAACTTGATGGTACAATCAGCTCTTATCATACAAATAACTATACAGATTTAGGAACGTAACAAATTATCTGATGAAAACCAAATGAGAGTTTTTGAAACTTTTGGTTCGCTATAATTTAAGTTAAAAAACATTTGTTTTGAGTTATTGCAGGGATTCAAGATAAAAATAGGATTGAAATGATTTTTTTTTTAATGCACTTTTAAACGAGATAACTCTACAAGGAAAATTCAATTAATATCATTAAACCTCAGATTATTAAAGTTTTTTCAATAGATGAAACATAATGTGTATTTGAATAACGAAAAAAACACGTTAATGTGTATAATGCTCTAGTAGACAGTTGTTTAGATGGGTATAAGTTCATAACTTCTGTATTTTCTTTAGTTATTAAGTTTTACTTTACACCCAAATTTAAAGCTATTGTTTGTAGTTAAATCTTAAAAAAATAATTGTATTTAAACTAATCAATAGAAAATTTGATAGGAACAATAATAAAATGACTGTAGATATAGCATTATTGCAATAATATATATTAAAAAAATGAATTTCTAAAAAATAAAATGGCATTTACAATAATTAATTCATAACAAACATAAGTCATAATCTGACTCTTAATTATCAAGTTATGGTATAATATTATATTTATTCATAGTACTTATATTATCACAGAATACCATACAAAAATTTGATATAACTTTTAGTTATTACTCTATAATAATACACACTTACATAATATGATTAGCTGCTACCCATTGCTTTGTGAACGCATTTTATAATATAATTAAGTTACTCATACATTGAAGAATTTACGAGTAATTTTAGCTTCGACTGCCAATGTGGTATTTTTGTTAGCTGTACTTGCACAAATTGCTGCTCCAAAATATTGTTGGATAAAAACGTGTAAATATGTATAAGAATTAGCTCATGTACGACCACTGGCTATTTCAATATATTAATTAATTAATTTGACCAATTTGGTACCTACATATTACATGCTAACAAAGTCGTCATATAATGTATAGTGTAAGCAAGCTAAAGGGTGACCGCGAATAACAAAACGTTTTTGTTCTTGAATAACTAGATAATAAAAAACACACAGATACAGTTAAATATATATATATACAGAGAGAGAGAGAGAGAGAGAGAAACCATATATATTATAATAATAATATATGGTTATATGTATATTGTATATACATACGCAGTTTTCCAACGAGTGGTATTTTATGAATATTTTAAATATTTGTTTGCGTGCGCCGTTTTTATGCGAAAAAAGGTGTTGTATCTTTTGTTTGGTTTAACGCGAATAAAAGGACATGTTTTCATATTTATTATCGTTATTTTACACCGTTTTCAAATGAATTGGACAACTAGAAAAAAAAACAAAACCCCAAAAACCCGAGGAAAAAATAATAATACGTCAACAAATGATGGGTATACTGATATTAAAAGAAAATAACACTTGCAGTCATATCTAGATATTTTATAATATTGACATAATCAATAGTAAAAACTGATAAAATATATATGACATATTGCGAGAATCATCCAGATTCCAGATACTATCAAACAATTATTGTCACGACGTATTAACGTATATCGTATAAAAGTAAAAAAAAGGTATTTGATAAGGTGATATTATAAAATGGTATCAGTGATTTGAAATTGAATTTTAAAATTTAAACTTAATATGTAACTTCGGCATATTTTTTATTAACATTTAAAATCAATTATAGAAAGCTAGGATAAGTATTGCATATTATGTTTTATACAACTAGTACCTAGCATGGAAAATAGGTATCAACATTTCTAAAATGTATTTTAAAATTATCTTAATATATTGATCATATTTATATTTAACTGAGAAAAAAGCACTCATTTATCAGTATTTAAAATGTTAATAAATTAATGTTAATGAAATTTTGTCCAAGACATCTAAAGTATTCCTTTCGAAAATATAATAATATAATATTTACTTTTATATTTTATTTTCAGTATTTTAATTACAAGAATTATATTAAAAATTGTTCAGGAGAATTTGCAAGAAATGTATAACATAATATGATTTATCTAAAGTCTAGTTAGTTAAATGTTATTTATTAATATTATACCAAGTATATATCTGTTTATATGACATTAAAAAAAATATATATTAATTATAGCTGGATATAAATGAAAACTAATGCTTAAAGAATAATATACTAGACACTTTTATAGATAGTTTTAAATTTAGTATAATTGTTAAGTTTTTTTTAAAATAATCTTAAAAAAATATATGTATATAAAATAATAAATTAAGCTTGATATAAATATTAACTTTAGTTCAAAGAATTAATTTATTAATTAATATACTATAAAATAATCTATATTTTATATTATATAGTCCACTTCTATAAGTATAAATAGTAAATAAAATATAATATAAACATTGCGTCAAATAAAAGTATACCATTTATCATTCAACGTGATTATACTTTACTAAAATATTGTAACCGATGAGTAAGTTCTTCAGCTATGCAAGTAACTAACAGTGGTATAGTTGTCATAAAATAATACAATAATGACTCTGTAAACAGATAACAATACGGAATAATAAAAATTGTACGATAAATGAGTGTTATTTGATTTATAAACGCAGAAGGAAGGAATTGTCATATCGGTTAAATATTGTTTTGAAAGTGTTTGAATGCTTTTCCATCGAAACAAGATGTATTATTTTATTAAAATAAATATAGTCATCCGTCTATATTATCGTACGGCATTAAAAAAAAATCAGTTTGAAGTCAGAGTTATTAAATATTTACAAATGACCGATGGTTATTATTAGGGTTGTGAATTTGTAGGAAAATACATTTCTTTAACACAAAGTTTGAATCAAATATTATATTTTTCTTTAATTTGTTTAATTGTTTTTATATTTTTTCATTACTTTTTCCGATATTTTTAACAATTTTTTACATATAAAATTGTATAAACTCATTAGGTACATGAATATTATAGCTTAATTTCCGGTCCATAAATATTGTGTATGTATTGTACAGTAAAAGACGTCATTGCAATAAAATAATAGTATTTTTGATTTAATTAATATATCAAGATATTTATATTTTTTTATTATTATTCTATAGTATACTATTATAGCTTATCTTTTGTCTATATTTAATCTATTGTATATTGACTATATTATTATACTTTTTAAGTATTTGTTATGAATTAAACTCAAAGACCTCACAAAATATTATAATATGCGTGAGGCATGGATAGGTGCCCAACATTTGTTCACCTGGTCGTGTTACGAATAATTTGAAAATTGCATGTAAAGTTGAATGCACAGTCGAATGGAAACGACATAAACATCATAATAGCACGAGGATTCAATTTCGTATACGTTAAGGCGTATGAATACAGTAGACAATAACAACCTATCTATATTTTTATAATATTATCGTTTCACTATAACATCGTACGCATATTTACCCAACGCCGCCGCAACATTTTATGATGTATTTCCAGTAATAAATAAATAAATAAATCATGTTTCTCTTGAGTTTCAGGTCGGTAGTGGTGGAGGTGGTGGTGGTGGCGGCAATGGTGGCGGCGTCTGGACCATTGGGGTCTATCGAGTTAAGGTTACACGACTGAAAATGAGCGCTCGTAAATTTTTGCTGGCTTTTTCTAACGTACAGTGTTTTTATTTATTGCTCTGCCCTCCGACTTTCATTGTAAGAGTTCGGTATTTCACCGTTTCAGACAATACGCCCTATTATAATATAATTTCGTGTGTTGGAAGAAGAGTAATGTCCGGCCAACTACCTTTCGACTATCAAGTCGGAATTTAGTCAGTCCGTAAAACGGCTGCGGTGACGTTTTAGTTCGACTAGCCATCCTCTCCACTTATTTTAAAACTATAACAACACTTGTTGTCAACCAACTATTTACAAAGGTTTTCAATTACTCGAGTATTTTATTAACTTATTCAATAAAGTGATCATATTTCTAGTCTATTTAAACCCGGAATTTTTTAATATCGTATTAATGTATTATTACTGAATATACATTTGCCTAACGTAGTTCCACTTGAAAACACATTGTAACATTATGGGTACCTAAATTGTTCGAAAAGCTTTTAGTATGCACATTAATAAAAACGGGTACCAAAAAATATCAATAAAAATCAAAATAATGTTTCAACAAAATATATTACCCAAAAATGCATGATTTATTTTATTCTGATTAAAATATATTTATCATATTACTTGTTGCTTACATAAAATTGAAAATTTATTAAAATAAGATAGTAATTTAAGTAATAACAACAACATAAATATCAACACAATGGCATAAATTAATAGTATTTCATTCTAGCTTATCAGTATCATTATTAACAGAATTATATGATTATATTGTGTGAATGACATCACCATACTCACAGTGTATGCTTATGCACTTAAAAGTGTACATAATATAATAATATTATTGAATAAATTACATAATACTCGTAGATGACGAATTGGGTAAAATAGTCTGAGTTAATAATTATATTATTATATTTTCCGGCAACAATACAAAATATTAATACTATGTCAGAATGGATTTTAATCAGAATAAAATAAGTAATTAAAACAGATATTTGTCGAAGAATTAAGTATTTGATGAAAAAAATATCTGGCATGGTATCTATGCATGGATTGGGCTTATTTTTCGTTATATCATAAGAAATTAAACTTTAGTATAAACTATAAGTACAATAATTGTTGACTTGGCAGCAAAATATATAATAATTCGATCAATTAAATATATACCTATGTTAGTTTCCTTATAAATAAATTAATATATTAATACCATTAGACAGTTTAATGCAAATAATTAAATATTCAGTAAAATGGAAGTGCTATTTGATTGGTGTGCAGTAATTGTAGGTGGTGAAAATAACGAGGTTTTTTTACCCTATTTTTGTTTAATATCACTAACCTTGGCAACTTATATTATTGATATAATATAAACATCACTTCTTTTATCATAGAAAACTCATTATTTTGATAAGTGTTGATTTTTAATTTTTTTTTAAATTTTTAGTTATATATTTTTTTTAAACTATATTATAACATATTTATTTTTTATACTTGATCAACTTATGATTTTCAATTGAAAACCTAAAAATGACTTAAAATTTCATACAATAATAGGACTATTTTTTTTATGAATTTTAACTTGAATATTATTATTGTTCATTAAACAGTTAGCAAGTTAAATAGCATATAGTTGCTCAACATTTTGTGGTTTGATATTTTCAGTTGCTTTTTTTTTAGGCTATTACGACTGTATCTAAAATAAATATGACAATATATTATTATATATATATATTGGATTTAGTAACTATAGGTATTAAGTTTAACACCGTATCAAACGATAGTCAATAACGAGTTTATTACATGTGAAAATATGTACCTATTGGCTATTATAAATATGTGTTAAATATATAACTATCGGTATAGGTCCTGCCAAGAATTACCAATGAATATTTTTGCCTTTTAAAGAAACGATTTAATAATTTAAGAAACTTTCGTGGGTCATAAAAATGTATTGTATTTATCCAAAAATTGTTAATGTGAAATTAATAAATAAAACAAAAATATTTAAAAATCTGATTTAGTTTACCATAAAAATAATAGATAAGTAATATAAAAAATAAATAATTTTTGCGTGTGTTAGATATAATATACTGCATGATTCTTTTATCTAACAATATAACTCACTCATAAATTACTCATCCGAATTAAAATTATTAGATAGTTAAATAATCTGATAAATATTCCGTTTCAAAATATGAAATTAAAAATCTATAATGTCAATTAAAAAAAAAAAAAAATGTTTATAGATTTTTCCCACAATTCAATATGTAACATCATTCGTACGCGTTAATTTGTATAGTAATATTCCTTTAAAGCGAAACAGATGTTTGCGTAATAGTGTAGGCGTAGTCAAAGTCGATACTATAACGTATTAGAAGGTATATAGATGATAGTACATATAAATGAAACGTCTTACGAAATTTTTTTATTATTATTGCTAGTAAGTGACTATAGAAATATGATATTTTGTTGTGAAAAGATAATTTTTTCGTTATCGGAATGTTGACTTAGGCGCGGCTATGTAGTGTAAATAACATACCTATGGTATAATTTTATCTGGCCACTTGTCGGTATACGGTGGATTTCCACGAGGAGCAGTTTGTTTTGTTCGCGTACCGACGACGGTTGTACAAAAAATTGACGACAAAATTGTAAAAAAAAAAAAAAAACCAAAACACATTATCATAAAATCGGCCGCGTGTACAGGAGTGAATACGTAACGATGACTGTGGTGAGTGCCCAAAATGCTTTAGCCAAAGCTGCAGCAAAATTGGAAAAACACATTAACCTGTTGAAGTACACGATATTTTGTATAAGTGTCGTAATTTGGGTAAGTGCACCTTCCTTTTTTCGTTATTCTACTAACAGAAATTTCGTATGTACTGATTTTTAAATTTGAAGTGGTTGCCGGTTAACAACATAGTATTTTTTATTGTTCAATGGTATATTATTATTTATTATGCAATTTGATTTATTCATAAATAAACTATGACCGACACAGGTATTTTTGTTAGTTGTGATTTTATCTTGTTCGTTTTAAAGGAAATTCTGAAATGTCAAGACTATTTTTTCAATGATAAGAAAAAAAAATAAACGTTAATTTCATCCATAGTTCTAAAAAATAAATTTAAACCCAGACTACTCTTTTGAATTCTAAAATCGAAAGCAGTGGACTTCACATACTTTATTATTTAAATAATAGTTATATATGATAATTATTTCACTCGAAACATTCATTACTTTAAAAAATATTAAAGTTTTAGGTTTATAAATATAAGTTTAAATACCTAAATATATCTATCATAGATTAATAACATTATTATAATGTTACTTATATCCATTGTGTTTATCTGTAGATCTGTAGTTACTATGGATTAATATAAATATTAATATTACGAATACATATTTACGAATTACGATTGACGATTGTTTAACCGATTTTTTAATATACTGTTAAGTATCATTTTAAATTTTTAATTAACCACCCAATTTCAATATTTTATTAAATTAAATTATCAACATTTTCTTCGTTATATAAATTAATAAATTCCTAGTTATAGTTATAAATGCATTAAAACTTATCTGATTTTTACGATATTGCCTGTATTGTTTGTTAATGAGTAAGCGTTGACTACATTATCTACTATTGTTAAACGGAAATATTGTATTTATTGACAATTACGTTATTTCTTAAATTACATAATTGACGGTAACTATTTATATTTCTACATCACATAACCTTTGCCTCTTGTTATACAATAAATAAAAACTTAGGAAAAATACCTAAAATTAACTATTATGCTTGATGAACTGGCAAAATTCCATTAAAATCTAAACATTAACATCAATCCTCTAGTAAAATATCCTAATCCTAACTTATTTATATCACATAATATAAATATATAATTGATATTACATTTTGAACCATTACCAAATTGCTGTAAATTTGAATTTGCGTTTTAAATAATATGAAATATAGTGCTATGATTATCCAATTTATTTTAACATTTCACTTTGTATAGTAAAATATAATAACATAAGTAAGAGTTTTAAGTCTCCACAAATTATATATTTTGAATTAGAATACAAATTTTAAATCACAAACTAAGTAGTACGGTTTGTAACCTGAAACTGTACTCAATATTGAAGACTGAAGCATTTTTATTGTTTAAAACAGCGATAAAAAAAAAAAAAAAAAAAAAATTAAAAAACATACATATTATGTAAATATAACACGATTCATATTATAAAATCAAATTTAGAATGATTATTTAATTGTGTATTGCATAATATATATTTTGTTAGCTTGATTCGTGATTGTACTCTGGCTGTTAGGTTAGGTTAATACAATAATATTCGATCGCACAGGTGTAAGGCGAATTTCCTTGATTAAGAGTATCTATACAATAATACTTATAATACTCTGATGATGATGATGACGGACAAACGCAAATGGAATTATAGAATAATATAACATAGTAGCTCAATATTATAGTGATATCATACTATATTCTCTGATTCGAACGCGTGTTCGATATTCTATGTGGTTCGTGGAATAACCGTGTTCGCGTCCTACGTCATATATGTCTGCGTGATGGGTATAATAATATAGACTTGAATATAAATACGACCATTGGACGATGGAATGTTACAGTGAGCTTTCTGTGTGTATTATTAGTGATGGGATCATAGACAAGTATTATATTATTATTATATGAGTATTATGGATGTACACTGTACAGATTAGAAGGTTGATGGTACGACGTACACATTTAATGAACCAAGTTTCAATATTGTCTGTAGCACGTAGCTTATTTCACTCGCTTTTATCCAGTATCCAAACATTAACATTACATTATTATTATACTGTGATTGAAAATTTCGATCACCGCAATTAATATTATTACCTAATGTTTTTATTTTTAATACATATATTATAATTTTATTTATGAATAGCGAATAGTCACTGTTTTCATGAGTAAATGTAGTTTCAAAACCTCTCTTGACGGACCTAATACTATTGTATTTAATATCGTTTAAATGCGGTGGATTTATGTTCATATGATAGACAGTACAGTTTAATAAACCACTATGTATTATACATTCAATAATGTTTCAGTATTAGCATATCAAAACAACAAATCTGAAATTAATTTTTCATTATTATAAATTTCATGCCTAATTTAACTAATCACCAAGTGGATTATTGTTTATCGTCTTACAACAATATTGAACACAGTCAGCAATTTATAGAAGCTGAAAGTTTGAACAAAGTTAATTTAATATAGAAAATTACATGGTTTCTATGATTACAATTTGGTTTTATTTTAGTTTTTTGTTATAATTATACTTTTGTATCATAGAAATAAAATAATACTATCATATCATCATTATGCGAATGGACCTGATGTGTACTGCATATAAATGAGTATATAGGTACTTAAAGATACCATTTAAACATTTAAAAAATAAAATAAAATAAATAGTTACTATATTGTTACAAGGTTACTAAATTACTCATCAATGTTTATTTAAAAATAATTACAATCATTACATGTTTTATTATAATATATGTTACGAACATAAATAAATAAATAAATAACATTATTTATAACTTTATAAGCAACTTTAAAAATGTATACATTTTAATTACTAAATTTTAAAGAAGATTTAAAACAAATGTTTATATACATATGCATTACATTGAAAACTTGTTTTAATTATAAATTTATTTATATTTTAATTTTTTAAATAATTAAAATATTTATCACAATAATAACAATACATTTTTAAAAATTGGAAATTGGATGTTAATTTAAATATAGTATATCCTTTAATGGGCATCTCCGAATAATTGTTATTTTTTTGAAAACAGGAAAATGTTCACTGATCATCCATAGAAAAACCTCTAAATAAGAAACACTTTTATGGCTAGTTTTTGTAATTTTTATCGTAATTATTGCAATGTATATTTTTCCTTTTTATAGCTAATCTTACCCGTTCTAGAAAATAATGGTATACTGTGGTAACTAATTTTGTTTAAAATAATACCATATATAAGAATATTCATACCCACTTACAAATAATATATAAATGTATATATTGTATTATGTGCATCTTTTGTTTTATATGATTTTATACCGCTATATTTTTAGTTATAATTTGAAGGTATAATAAAATAATCACTTATAACCATTGTAATTGATTTATATATTTTATAAAACGACTTATGAAAAACCTTGTATTAAATTTTCAAATTTTTTATAGCACCCAAATTTTTCTTATGGACAATTCAGAAAAAAAAATAGCTAGAAAAATCAAAAATTTCAGTTGTCTAAAAATAACTTTAAAAAAATATTTTAAACATTTAACCGTGCATAGATAACACTTATATAAATATTTGGTTAAAATTTCAAGTATTTACATTGATTAGTTTTTGAGTTACAACCAAATAAAAAAATTAATATTGTTAAAAAATGGTTTTGCGGAAAACTTCCCGTTTTTCCATAATTTTGTTTTTTGTTTTATTGTTCCGACAAGTTATGCTATACACAGACACATAGAAAAAAAACACACATCATTGTAAAATCAATACATTAATCAGTTCGTTCAGAATCTAAAATCTAAAATTCAGTATATTATAACCGTGATAATATGAAAATAGGTATGTAATAATTATCTGTTTTACGTCAAGTTTAATAAATGTTTAATAAATGCATTTGGCATAATTGATATAACCTAGTTCAACAAATTATCGAACAAAAACATAACGCACTTTTTATGAAATTCATAGGTACACAAAATTATAATCGAAAATGTAAATTTTAGGAATTTAAAATAATGATAAATACTTATAAATTAAAAACGTGTACCTATGACGAAAACGCAAAATTAAATTGAATTATTTTTCCTTCATAACAAATCAAAAATAAGAAATGTAATTCAGCAATTTTTTTTTTTTTAAGTCATTAATTTAAGTTAAAAAAAAAGTTTAAAGTTAAAATTATTTTTATTTTTACTTGTAACGGTACCAATTCAAATGATAACAAAAATAAAACATTACTTAACTTAATTATTAAAAACAGTTAATTTTTTTTTTTTTTTTTAACAGAATTAATTATAAAGATATTACAATACAAAATTGTATTATGATAATATATATATATATATACATATATATATATGTATAAATTAAAACAAATATATTGTGTAGTAAATATAATAGATACAAGAGTTTCTAATAATTGCAAAATATTTCTAATAATTTTATACTCTAAGTGGAGTAATGGATGAATACATTTTACAATGATGTGTATGTTTATTTTATTTTCATTTTTTTGACAGTCATCACTTTTTGAGCAGTCAAAATTTGGTTTATATAGTTTGATTTTTAATTTTGAAGTAATTTTTGGTAGATAATTGGATATATTTGGTACTTAATTGGTTTTTAAAAGTATTCCATTAAAATATAAAAATGTATCAAACAATAAATATTTATTATAAATATCAAAAATACATAGTTACAATATTTTTTTATAAGTGCTTTAAAGTTAAAATATTACCAAATTTTGTCATAACATACTATGAAAATATACAAAATACTTTATAGTTAAAAATGCATGAACTATTCAATGTTTATAGGAAAATTTTAAATATTTAAAACCAATTTCCTTGTAAATGTTTTTTATTATTTATTTATTTATTTTTTTTTTTTTTTTGATGACAAACATTATATTTTAAGATTATTCGGTGTATAAAATTCGATTTTATACACTTATATGAATTCAAAACATTTAAAGTTAAATAAACAAAGTAGATAATATTACGAACATTAATTATAAATATTTATGAACTAATAAACGAATTGTCCAAATTTATATGGTACAGATTAAAATACTACTAAAGATATTCTTCTTTGTGATATACAATTGAGAATACATGATGACATTCAAAAAATAAAGACAGTTAAAAATTAGTAAATTATATTATAATGTTTAAAATTTTTTTTTTTTTTCAACGGCTTAAAAATATATAAAAGGTATATTTTTAAAAACAATAGTGTTTTCTAAATAAACAAGTGTCTTACGTTAGGTATATCACCCCGTACATTATCTTAAAATATACTTAGTAATAAAGGTTCAGTTTAATAAAGCTCAAAGTACATTTTTTTTTAGGTTCTAAACGAAGTGATGACTGTATTGATTTTACAATGATGTGTGTTTTTTTAATTTTTTGTGACTGTCAGGAGCAGTAAAAGTGCTTCGATTTTAAAAAGTGAGCACTGTTTCTGATAGGAAAGTGAATGTAGTTGGTACTTTGGGGGGTCAAAAGTAAAAAACTTCCAATACTTTTCAAAAGCGTCAGGAAAAACCCTAAAAAAGTAACAGAAAAACGGGAATTTTTAAGTAAAACCAGTTTTTGACAAAATCGATTTTTTATATGGTTGTAATTCAAAAAATAATCACTATAAATACTTGAAATTTTCACCAAATATTTATGTTAGTGTCATTTATATAAAGTTTAATTTTCAAAAAATTTTGACTTGTTTTGAGTTATTTATAGACCACTGAAATTTTCGATTTTTATGAAAATTTGTTTTTGAAGTGTCGATAAAAAATTTACAAGGTTCCTTATAAGTTGTTATTATTGTAGCTAAAAAAAATTAAAAATCGTCAGTTACAATTTTTTTTTTTGGAAGCATTTATAGTTCAAATTTTTATGAAATCTGTCTAAAATGCAAAAATTTGCAAGTAATTTTGAAGTTGAAAAATCATATAATTTTTTGTGTTAATAACTAAGGATAAAAAATACAACACTAAGTTTTC
Source organism: Aphis craccivora (assembly GCA_009835225.1). Classification (NCBI taxonomy): domain Eukaryota; kingdom Metazoa; phylum Arthropoda; class Insecta; order Hemiptera; family Aphididae; genus Aphis; species Aphis craccivora. The sequence goes on from VUJU01000031.1 coordinate 29,935, forward strand.
CATAAATTTACCTTCAAGTATCTATAGAGAAAAGCTATAACATCATTATAGAAAAAATTTTAAGTGCGTTTAAATTTTAAATTTTTACAAAATAGCGTAACGATAACGAAACATAAACCATCTTTTTCACTAACCACTGGAAATTATATCCTAGGCTGACAAATCATCTCCGTTCAGAATCGTTTTTCGTATACAATGATACCTATCATTGGGTTCAAATTTAACACTCCTATAATTTTTAATAATGATCCACACGGCACCTAATGCACAGCAGTGCAGTACCCACTTGACCGCTTTTTTTTTTTTTTGTAGTAATAATTTATCGTTGAACTCAGATTGAATACATAGATGACAGTGGCTTACTCAATTTAAAATACATACATTGAACACCTATATATCATTTTAGTAATGTATACTTGACAACTTTTTTTTTTTATTAAATAATGATTTGTACTAAGCTATATATATTTTAAATCTATTTGGTTCATTGAAGGAATAAAATTAACTGAAAATAATTATAAAAAAATAAATAATTAACTGGTTGATAGCTATTTACAATTGAAAGAAAAAAATCATTAACTAAGTTAGAAGTCATTTTAAAATAAAGTTACCCGTTATTGAACTTCGTATTAACTTATTTAACTCATTAGTTAATTAATTCGGGATAGTCGAATTCCACTTATTACCTAAAAGAAATGGTCGAATTTCACTTGAATTAAAAAAAAGTAATGGTCTATCTGCACTCGGGTAAAATGCAGGTAGTGGCTGAACTGCACTTGTGCTCTAAAAAGGATATCTACTAAAATATCATGCATTTGAAGGAGTTAAACATTTAAAAAAACCTCATTAGATGCAGAATACTAATACAAGATCTTCATATATACATGGTACTAGAAAAAATATAAATGATATTGAAAAGTATATTAATTTTGTGTTCAAAAGCGAATTATTAATTAGCTAAAATTTTAATTGAAGTTTTTTATTAGTTTATTACTACCAAAAAAATGATCGAAATGAAAAAAAAAATGTAATAATGACAATAATTATTATATTTATTTTGACGTATAAAAAAATCGATTAAAAAATTAAAAAATATATATTTATAATATTATGTTAACATGATGTATGTATAAAACTAACATTTTTAATCACGCCAATGATTAAAATCATTGTAAGTTCTAAGCCTGTAAGTGGGAAAGGAAATTGGTATTTTCTTAACGTTTAACCCCTTCAAATGCATGATTTTTTTGTAAAAATACTTTTTTTTAGCCCAAATGCAGTTCGACCACTACTTTCTTTTTATCCGAGTGCAGTTTAACCATCACCTTTTTCCAACTGAAGTGCGATTCGACTAAAATAAGTGCAATTTTACCATACCCAATTAACTTAATTTTTATTATTTTCTCTTCAAGAAGACAGTTGATTCCATTGAACGTATTCGTTGTTAGTATGTTAATGTCTATTGAATTTGTAATTTATTCTGCAATGCACACAACTAAAATAGAAAATATGAAAATGTCATAAGCATCATAATAATTGTATCCTTAATAATATTAATATAATAGGTAGTGTATAAAAACTCATATAAAGGTTTGGCGTTCCAATAAATCTACATAGAGCCAAAATTAGAATAATTTTCTAGTTTGATAGAACTAGAACACATACCCTACCGTTTTACCATTTCATAGATTTTACATAAAAATATTTTACTTTCTACCCGGACCGAACATTGAATCGTGATTTATAGCCACAACTTTTGTGTGAGACATTTTTCTGGGGTCAACTAAAAATGTTGACTTATTCACCAAGTAAATGATCAAACATATCCACATGTTTTAATGGCACCTGTATGTACGTTTATTATTACTATTATCTATAAGTAAGTAGGTATATAATATGTTAATCAGAGAAGAAATTATTAATGCATGATATATATATATTGTGTTAAAGAGAAAACACTTTATCCAACTAAACTGTCCACACATATACAAACAAGACCCACAGACGCATAATAATATAATATATAGGTATCAATAAGGTTAAACAAAAATATCGCTCTATATAAGTGTGTATCGATGAAATTATTTGGAACGATTCCATTTTTTTTTTTTTTTTTTTTTTGAACAACTTATCATTTTGAGAAATTTATTTAACTCGTTTTACTCGATTTTGGAACGGTTTTATAGACTCTTCGATCGATACACGCCTTTTGCCTGTACAAAATATAGTTCTGCGGTCTTTTAAATACGATACAATTCACAACAATAGTACTTTAATTTCATTTTCGAGTGTGTTTCATTGAACTGTGAGTGAACGTGTAAGATATCGTCTAAAATGTATGCTCTGATGGGCACGTTACTTCAGCGTAATATTTAGACAACGTCAAAGGCCGTAACCATGATTACGATTTTTATGGTAAGTGTTTTATTACATTTTTTTTTTTTATAAATGAGTCCTTCGCTCTAAAAAGATACTAAAAAAGTAAAAATAAAAATATTTCATTGCTTTATAAAACAACACGTGTATTTAATGATCGTAGTGATATATACATATATTAAAGAAAAAAAAATATATATATTTATTATACTTTACTTAAATTATTACAATAATTTATGAAAAATATTGTATAAAAATACCGTTAGTAAAAAAAAGAAAAAAAACATTATCTATAAGATCAAGTAGGTACCTACGAAATAATAACATTTTAATTTAAATATAAAAAAACTCAAACGATAATGATGTAATGGTTATTGTAATTCTGAACTATTTATAAAAGTTCGGGCAGCACTTAGAATACAATGCCATTATATCTAAAAGAAAATAATTTTGATGTCGTGTACAAAGTATTTTAAATACATTGTACAATTTACTTTATTTCATTAAAGTATCAATACTAAATTTTGACTTTAAGATTAGTGTCATAAGAAACGTGACATATAAAAATGAGATATTTTTAAGTCTGAATGTTAACTAATTGGAATTTTCATGTGAATTAGTTGTACCTAATCTAATTCGATGCAACAAATATATAATGATATAATAAACTATAATTGTATATCATGAATAATATATTTTTTTATTATTTGAACTAATGTAGGTATACATTTGTATTTTTTATTTATATTTTAAACATAAGAATATAGCACAATGAATGCTATTTCCTCCCAAAAAAATTATATAATTTTAACAACACATATTCAATGTATAAAATATACATTTTATAAAACGCACTAATGTATAAAGCGGAAAAAACACATTTGCTCTTTAATATTGACTTACTTTCGTAATAACTGCGACGAGGAAAGCTTTTCAATGAAATTGAAATTATGTTTAAAGTTTTTTCTACAGTTAATCGTCAACGTGTACGTTTATAATAATATTTAAAAACTAACCTTTGATCTTTGAAATCATGTTTAAATTTGTGTACTTATTTTGATGTGCAATTATTTTGAATTCAATGATATTAACTGTTATTTAATTTAGAAGTTGACTAAAATATATTAATGGTAATGGTTTAAATAACTTTTACATTTATTTTTAGATGATTCTTGATTACATTTCTATTTTTTGATTAAATCATTATTATGTGTAGATAGTGGAAAATATTGTTAATCCACAAGCAAAAAATAATTCGTTATTGATTTATTAATCAATTTTACATTATATAAAGAAAAAATGTGCAACCCAATTATTACAAAATTCGAAAATGGTTAACGACTGAATCATTTGGTGGGTTAGCTAAATTGGAATTAATGAAATACAATTTGTAAAAAAATGATTTGATACTCAATAAACAGTAAATTGTCTAATAAACACAATTGAAAATAAATGTGCAACTAATTTAATTTAAATGAATATAACGAAAACATCGTATAATTAGAATTTAATAAAAAAAAAAAGTTAATTTTAAACTGACCGTTTTTGTTTTTACTATATGCATCGTTTAAAAAGATTCACTCCAAATCTATAACGAGCTAGCATGCTTAAATTAAGTTTTTTTAGGTTTTTGTAGGTATAAAGAAAAAAATGACATCTTTAGGGTATTTCATGTTACAAAATAAATTCTTCTTTCCCAACCTTAAGAAACTTCAAAAGAAAATATTTCCTTTTGATTGAAAAATAGCTAAATATATATTATTCTTAGTTTGTATGAAGCGTAACATTTTGTCAAAATATGCCAACTATATATAGATTCAGAAATATAGTAAGCATATTAAAACAAAAGATAACTNTATATTTTTTTTTTTTGAGAAGTTTCCTCTTCAAATATTTTACTTACCTTAAAAGAAATATAACATAATATTACGAACAATTCATAACTATTAAATAACATGCAACATATTATATCTAATTTTAATAAAATATTATGGGTTAGTATTTAATATATTATTATGTTTCAAAAATAAGACCTTGGTTTCAATTAAAATATATTTATTACGTTATATAAAAAAATAATTATTCATAGAAATGTTTCAAATCATCCTAAATACTGTTGGTGCACAGACTAAATTTTATAATTATTTATTATTATCATTATTATTATTATTTTTGTATTAATTTCTTCTTCTTCTTCGCCTTCGCATTCCTTTAAACTATTTGGGATCGGCCACCTTAATCTTAAATCTCCGCTTTTTTTGAATTTCCACATCCTCTATGTATACACATACTTATTTATGTGTAAATTTAAGTACATACGTAAAACTAAAATAAAACTGGCTCAAAAAGTAGTATTCAATTTAAAAAATACTATTTGTAACTTATTTTATCTGCAAACTAGTATTTTTATATGCTTGTTGTAAATTTCATTTGTTTATGATATAAATCATACAAATATATATATATTTCTCAATTTGTACTTCGCTTTTATAACATATTTAACTATTCCAAGTAAAATTATTTAAATAGAAGTCTGTTGTAACTTCTAAAAAATATTCTACACAAATTATAAACAAAGAAAAATGATAAAAGAATTTACAAAATTAAAGTCAATGAAAAAGTTAAAATGCAATTTTCTTTTATTTGAGTTATTATTAATTTAACTATAATAGGCAGGTATATATTATTAATAGGTACATTATTATTTTTATTATTTTACGAGCATATTATGGCCTCATTAAAATATTAGGGCCAATATTATATTTCATAATTCTGGCTCGTATAAGTTGGAATAAGGTTTAGGCAAATAGAAATTCTTGGTCATATATTATAATCTAAAAATCAGTTACAAAAGGTACTATAAATTTAACTAATTAATTAATACTTGTAGTTCATAATAAATTAATAAATAAGTAACTTGATAAAATATATCGTGTTTCAAATGGACATATTATTAGTACCGTACATTTCATATAATAAATTATTTTTGTAAACTTTACTATACTGTAAATATTAAATTAGGATTCTTTTAAAGATTTCGTAACCGGAAGTAAAATAAAGCTAATAAAATTCGTGAAGTAGATAATACATATTGCCATATAGTATATATTGAATGACCGGAAGTAACTGTAATTCGTAATTATAACTTCTTTCTTTCTGGGATAATAATAATATTTTCTGTGATGAAAAGCTAATTTCACACATAAACTAGTTATATCCTAGAAATAATTTAATTTTTTATGTCTTATTAGTATAATTATATTATATTGAAGAAGGTAATTCAACTATATTTCATAGTTTGAGTAGTAATAATTGTCATAAAATTAAACATTTATTATCAAAAATATCTGTTTGAAGATAATCATAAAAGTATTGTATTTATATTAAAAAGAAACAAAAAAAATTTAGCACATATTATTCGTTAAAATATACAAATATTTAAAAGTAATAATATTTAATTTTATTTTATTTAAATGATGCTTTAGCTTATAATTAAATAGGTACACATCTAACTTTGTAATTGTGTTTACTCTATACAACCTAGATAATAAAACTATAAAAAATTATTTGTTTTATAAAGCGAATTCTATACAAAAATCATATAACTAACTATTGCTATACATTATTTTTGCACAATGACCTTTTTTCAGTACCACTTTTGCATAACTATAAAAGACAGTATATTATAAAACTAAACTCACGAAGTTTGTTAATGTATACAATTTATAAAAATGTAGACTTAGAATGTAATTATTTCACAATTATCCGGTTAAATTATATTTAAACTAATATTTTTTTTTTACTACCTATGTACAAAATATCTGTACTTATGTATTTAGTTGTCTGTAAAAAAATTCACCAGTATTAAATTTGGTTGTCCAATGCTAACATTTGGCGTAAATTGGATATATTATTTTGTTTTTAGATTATTTAGTGTATAGATTTTATTTAAGACATATTAATTTTACATAGCTATAATACTACTCGGATTAACTTATACAAATTGTTTTAACCATTTAAAAACATCATGCCTTAAAAATTACATTTTGTTCAGATGTCCTGGTGTTAGATAAAATATGTTTTTTTCTTTTAAGGTTTATCAATTTTCTAACATGGCTTTATAAAATATATTATTCATTTTTATGATCAAGAGCTTATCTAATATACATTAATTGTTTTCCAAGCTTACATGGGAGCAAGCAACATAGCAGTTATACTCATGCACCTCTCTTTGACCATTAAAATTACTCCTTTTATGTGATTTAAACTTTTTTCAATCCGTTATTTATTTTTGTCGTTCACAAATGACGTGGAATTCTTTTTATAGATTTATATCAATACATATCTGCAGGTTATTTTAAAAATTAATAACTTGACTTATAGAATGACTTATATGTATTAATAGGATATAATAGAGATGTTTTTATATTATATATTATAATAATATGTGTCATATTGTATTATTTAATACATATAGAGAGAACTTAGTAATGTTAAAAAATATTTTCCTGATCATGATATTTTTTTATTCAAGAATTAAAGTTGTCGTAAATTGACGTTGTCCACAGCAGTCACAAATATAAAGTACAGGTACTACCGGTTACTAACGTTAATTTCAGTACATAAACATTAAGACTCGTTTGACTCTTCCACTATATACGATTACGGAAGAGGTCGATGAGGAGACCAAACCAACTTTACGCGTATATACTAACTAGTATGAAAATCGATGACATGCCTTGGTAACTAATAAGATTCGTGACGACGATCTCCAATCATTACAAGTAGAAAATTAAAATTAATGATAGTTTTTCTATTAAAATCTAATATTTATTTAACATTCTATTTTGCATACGGTATCTGTGGCTTATTCTTACTTTTTACATAATACCAATTTTCAGCAGACAATGACAAACAATGACTTAAGCAGTTGCAGTCTACTTCAAATGCATGTATTTTGAAAATTATCTATTTTTGAATAATTAATATTATGATACGAATCATTTAAGTCCAGTATACATTTCTAAGCAACATAAAATGAAAAAAGTTTTACGAATCAAAAAAATAAAAATAAAAATTGTATTAAATGAAAAATACAAGTTAAAACCATAATGGTTTATTCAGAGTATTACTTGTTTTTGTTGTTTTAAAGTACTCGCGTATATATAAGTATATATATTCTTCGAGTAGAACTTTATTTCTATATCCCTTTTTCTATGTATATTATCTAGTGGCGAGTGAATTTTCTCGAAATCTAATTCTTTATAATAGTAAAACATATATATATATATTTACTTATAGTATTGCTTTCCAATCAGATTAAATGAAACCAGGTTAGAGGGTAGAGGCATACGTTAGGTTTTTATTCATGTCGAGTACATAATAATTGTAAAATAATAACCCATTAAACGGCTCCCACGAGACAGGGTTCAGGCAATGTGGACTCCACTCCTCAGTTAACGCGAAGGTGGAAGAAACAAACATTAAAAAAAAAAAAAAAAACATTCTAGTCAGAACGAAAAGGGCACATAGGTCATTAGGATTTTAGTGGGTATATTATAGGTATCGTATATTATTATTATTATGACCTTTGCACGCGATTTGTTTGTAGAAATATTATATTTCACACGCGCACATCCACTGGTTGGCCCGGTGATAAAGAGAGTATGTGATTGTGTGAGTGTGTAATGTGTATGCGTGTGTGAAAGAGAGAGTGAGAGAGAAATAGAAACCTTATCGGTGGCAATACCAAACGAGAAACGGGTTTTTGGTAAAATGTAATATTGTAACAAACCGTGCCAGTGCGGTGCGAGTCACTGATAAAGACAGAGCGAAGAGAAAGAGATAAGATAAAGAGACAGAGAGAGAGAAAGAGTGAAAATTATTTACTTACCATTTGTGTCGTGCACTTGCGTTAGAAACTATACTACGATAAGCATAGCAGCTTATATATATAAATATAATATAATATAATATAGGTGTATACATTTTCCTGGTGGTTAAACACGTGGCAGATATCAACGAGTGGATAAACCTTAATAATAATAATATACAATATAATATTATAACGGTTGCTATGTTTCGTTCTTAGAATATATTGTATTGTCGTGAAATGTTTTTTTGAAAAGTCTATACGAGCCATGTTTAATGTTAAAATAACGATAAACCAAGTAAAAATGTTACAACGACTTCAAAGAGGCACGCATCATGCGCGCAATCAACTAATAAAGAACACTATATGAAAATTTGATTACTGACTGTAAAATATGTATAAATATAATTTTCTTTGAATATTTTCTCACACTTTATTCCTAGTTCCGATTTTCGTGTTTTCTAGATTCATTAGAGTTCCAAAAATCCTTCACACTATTTCTTATAATATCATGTTTATAATATTATTATGTTGGATAAATATTTTTTTTAAACAACTTGGTTAATCTATTTTGTTGGTGTAGCTAAATTGCCTATCCAGGATGCCGTGAGTTAATATTTTTTATGTTAAAATGCATCCGTGTAAAAACAAAATTTCTCGTCAAGGTCATGCTCTAGCCTCTAAATACCTAAATATATAAACCACTCAATTTTTCATAAAATTTAGATTTTTTCTATGAGATAGATAAAATTTAAACATCGAGTTATTATTATTTTATCGTTTTCATTGCAGTTGTTGATCGAGTAGTAAAACAGAAAGGCTATTTCACAAACTATATACCGGATCTCACTCTTCGATGTATTTCATTGCTAAATTATCATTAAGTAATGTGCGTTTCGAGTGTTTGAGCGGAAATTGCCTGTCAACATCCACCAGATTTATTGTTATTGTTTGTCTAGTAAAAGCTACGCTATATTATTAGGCTCAAACATCTTACATAGTAAAATATGCAACTGATTCTTCAGTTATACACAATATTTTATTAACGAGCGTAAGAATAATTTTTTCATTGTGAAATTCTGATTTAATTAAATATATTTATATATAAATAGATTAGGTTATTTCTCACAAATACCGGTAAAAGTAGGTAACCAATAATAATAATAATAACAGAAAATAAAAACTAAAATATTTATACCGTAAAAAACAAAAGGCAATGTATAAAAACAATTTTATAAACTCACATAAAATTTAAAAAAATTAAAAGAAAAATGTACTACACTTACCTACTCTATGAAATAAATTCATAATAGTTTTCGTGAAGACAAAATTTAAGACTATTCATATTAATTCACTGACATAAATTGTAACCAAAATTAATAGGTTACAGGTAAGATTATGTAGTAAATTATAGTAAATGTTTACCAGTATTAGTGATAAATGACGAGTTGTACCTTGTATTGTGATAGACTGCATTTTTTTAATATCTATGATTGATATTAGAAGATTTTACAACGATAAATAATTGTTAAATAATAATCTAAATGTATTATTTTAATTGTTGTTAATAATTGATTATAAAATGAGTGTTAAGTACATACAGGACACAGGTAATTGAATTTATTTTTTCAATCAACAAACAATTCTATTCATTTTAATTGTTTAAGAATGAATTATATAATATAATATACATAATAATTAAAAGTTTACAATATTATATTAAGTATATAGATGCTTAACGGAAGTCCTCTATAAAACACCTACCCGTTCAGAAATAATGTATTTTTAAATATACTACCTGAAAGTATAAAAAAGAGAAAACTTTTTTTCAACAAGGTAATAATTTTAATGGTTTCGTTCAATATGAAAATTACCTGCTTACGTGCTGAATTCGGATGTCGCGTGACTGTCTTTAGAAAAAAAGTTACTAAAATTTCTCATTAAATTTAACCCATCGATAAAACACAGTTATATTGTTTAATTTTATTTTTTACTTACACTTTATATGTGTATTAGAGAAAATTGTGAATATTTTACTTAAAGATTGATAAAACTATTACTATTCAACATCATTTTATGAAAAATAATAACGGAATTAAAAACTAAATATTAGACACATTGCAGAAGAAAAATTAGCCGAGGTTTTAATTAAAGTTTTGCACAATTTTTATTAAGTGTGTCAAAAACTAATGCCTACATTGAAGATACGAAATTAAACAAAAAATTAACAATAAGATCAGAATTTTAACGCTTAATTATTTTCATATTTCAAATGAGCAATTCATTCAAAATTGACACATAAACATGAAAACTTACCTTAAAGTTAAAACAAAAAGTTTTTTACTTTTAAAATCAATTTCACAAAATATAAAACCATTACTTTTATACAGTAAAATAAAATGAAAAGATTTTAAACACAGAATTTCCAATTAATTGAAAATCTCAAAGTTTCAATTTTTTTGTTCATAAACTTTTAAATAAGTTCATTGAATCGTAAAAAAAAAAATGGTAGATTATTCTCAGATAAAATGAAACTCATTAGAAAAAGAGATGTTTTAATTACTATCCATACATACAAAGTGTACGTTTGCAGGTAAAACAGTGAAACTTTACTAAAACATATTATAATAGTTATAATAATAACTTAAATGCTCTGTATACTATTTTTGTCTATACACAGTACAATAGTAAACAATTGCATTATTTTTGATCAGTTTTAATGAAACTATATGTAAATAATTAAAAATGTGTAAGTTATAATCAGTTAAAAAAATATTAATAAACTATAAAAGTTGTGGATAAAAAATAATTTTTATTTATTACATCGATTAATTAATAAGCAATTTGTATTCATATAATATCATATTTTAAATCACAGTAAATTTACATAAATATTATTGCTGTAAAGAATGTAGAGATTTACATTAATTTTTAATTATTTTTCTTAAAATATAATGAATATAAACATAATATGCTCATATATGTATAATGTCAATAATACGTTATACTATAATTACCTAGTCATTAGATTTTGAAAATTGTTTATTGTTTTGCTTTCACATTTTTTGAATTTTATGTTAAGGCATTTAAAAGTCGAAAAAATAGAAACTACCTATTTATATAGGTATATTTATGTTTATATTATGATAAATTTAATGTTATTTCATGTAAATAATGTATGCTGTGCTCCTATGAAACATTTATGTACCTGATAGAAATAAAAACATATTGTTTATTTTAAACTTTAACTCTATGATATTAGTTTAGATGTCAACCGTGTTCTACAGCCATCAAGATCTTTTAAAATATATAATGGTTCTAGTGTCTGGAACGGTCCAACAAGTCAATTCCATTTCACTGAACAATTTATATGCATATTTTAGACAAAACGTCTAAGATCATTATCAAAATATTAGAAACTTTATATATGATATGAAAATGTCAAGTTATCTCACATGAACACGACATTGTAGAAAAAATATGTAAACATGTTATTTAATTTATATATCATTTTTATTTTATTATTCATTTATACATTTGTCATGATTTTTATTTATCAAAGTATATTATTTATTATAATTTACATAGTTTTATTTAAAATTGTTTTTTTTTTTTTTAATTTAATCTATGGTTTATGTAATTTAATAATATTAATAGAGATGTAATCAACATTATTCGAATCATAAAATAATTTTAAATAATATTAATAAAACCAACATTTTCGCAGAGATTAATTCAACTAATTAAGTTTAAATAGTTTTATTTACTATAACCAATAGATCACAAACACATAAAAAATGTACAACGTACCAATGCAAAATAAAGACATTAATATATATCTAAGAAAAATAATATTATTATAATTAATGAAATATAATTTTAATACTTTTTTTGCTTATTAGGAGGGTTTACAATGTACATAATATATTTTACAATTAAAACAAACACTACAATTATTTTTTTTATTTAAAACAATAATAATAATAATTGTATTACACATAGTAAATAAATATTTTATTTCATACTAACAAACGAGTACGCAAATTTACTAAACAAAATCAGTTTGGATTGAGTTTATTATATTCAATATAAATATGTCTTATTTATTGATAAAAAAAATATTTGAACATTTAAACTTTTGAATCCCATGTTAATTCAAAGTTGTATTAGAATTTCATAATATTTCATTTGTATGCATTTAAATTAAAATTTTGGTACATCGCCTTTAAAAATATGTTCTTTAGTTTTAATATATTATTTAACACAAAATTAGTTCTTTGATGATTAATATCTCGCTATTTCATGATTTTGGAATATTATATTGAAAACGATAAAATATTTATGTTTAAATAATATTATTTTCAAAGTCTATTGAAGATTATCATCATCGCATTTGCTTAATTTACGTGGGAAACTGTTGTACCGTAAATTGTGGATGATACTATTACGAAGTTTGTAGCGGTAAGGTTGTTTTGTTATTTAAATGTTTTCAAATTAGATTACAGTATTAAGGGTAATAGTTATTAAAGTTAACTAACGAATTCGTCAATCGGAACGAAGATGGGTACTTTAAGTTTCCACCACACCTTGACCTGGAGTTTATTACTGAAATTTTAGTGTCCAGATCCATTAACACTGCACAGCGCATATTTACAACAAACTTTACGATTAAAGGTGTATTATTATTTAATGATTATACCAAATGCTCAACGAATACCTAATTCCATTGCTGCATTAAATACTGAAGCTGTGAACAAGTATCTATAGGACTATAGTAGGTAGCTAAAAAAGCTTTGTCGTGTTTTATTACGTATTCAATAAAATGTTAACGATATAACATTAAAAAGACTGAAAATTGTATTTAAATTAGAATAATCATACGTAGATATCTAGAATATAAATATTTGTCTATACTATACATTATGATAAAATGCTTATAATTAATAAAATATAATATAATAATATGCATAATAAAACTGAACGATTTTGATTTCATCATACAATTTTGTGTATGATATTTTTTTTATCTTTACAAATTAGGTAAATTATTCAAAACTAAAACTATTTTCGAATATAACGATAAATTGATTAATTTTATAATATTGTGTATATAATTTTATGCATTTATTTTTAACTGTACGTGCACGATAATTAATCGAAAAAATGTTTAAAACCATTAAAATTACCAATACTTTTTAAAACTCTAAAAATAAAAATTTCAAATTGCTTAGAATATCTAGTTGTTGACAAAAATTAAATTTGTTTTTTTTTTTGCAATTTAAAAACCTAACCTTACCGTAGATGATACAAATGTTCACTAAATATTTATATGATAATTTTTAATACACGGTGAACATTTAAAATATTTTGATTTTTTTTGAATTTTTTCGTTTGTTATATTATATTATAAATGTTGTTATCAAAATTTTTTCCTGGTGAAAATTCCTAAAGATTTAACACAAAATGCCTCATAAGTTATGCATATAGGTATTTAAAATATATATAGGCACAATTTAATATTTGAAGTTTAAATTTTAACATAATTTATCAAAATAAGAACAATTTGAAAATTGTTTTACGGTTAAAAAAAATGTATGCAAATGTAATTGCTAAGGCTTAAAAGTTAATACAAATTGTCTAATAAGTTTTTTCATACTAAAATCAACATATACTTTCAATTTTTTTTATTAGATATTATAAGTTAATGAAATTAAATATTTAAATTACCTATGAATAACTGTGTTAATTATTTGGTGATAATTCAAAAATATTAGTTGGGAATTCAAAACTTTTATGTGTAATGTATATTATGATGATACAATTTTAATATAAAATTTAATTCATTGTACATAATGATATTTTTATAATATTTAGATTAGTTTTAATATATTATCTATTTATCTATTTTTTTTTTTTTTTTATTGAACGTATTCACATTGTTTTATGGTAATGTTATGTTAACTCCAAAAGTTAATAACAATATTATTATAAAATGAATATATGATGTAAATACCTAGAAACTATTATAATAATTAAATACTAATAATAAATATCAAAATGAATAAAAAAAAATCAAATTACTCAATAGTATAATAAATTATTTGAATATAAGTATAAATAAGCAATAATATCGTGAAATATACTTAATACACTTTATAGTGATATAGGTAGATTGACCATCTCCGCTCTAAATTGTTTATCATAAACACTATACAATAATATACCATTAAATTCAGATTTAACACACAGAATACAGTCATTTAATTGACACCTACTATACAGAAAAGTGGTATCTATTTTCCCACTTTTATTAAAAAATAAATTAAATTATCTTATAGTAATATGATAATGAACATTTAAATATTACTCTCCAATAAACGTATTCGTAAATTAATTATGACTATACAGGATAATAAATTTGACATAAAACATTCAGTATGTCGAAAAACACCATAATGTATTAGACGATATTATATTTATATAACTTTAGAAAAAGTAGGTTTTTAGTTATTATAACTATTTAAAGCTCAGTTAAGTGAAGTAGTGGACCAATGTTATGCAATTGAAGAAGTTTAATAAAAACTGCTATAATACATAAATAAAAATATACACACATGTGGTAAATTCTTCTGGCATGTTCAGCATGTTCCTAAGGCTTAAGAATATGAAAATAATTAGTGAAAATATAAAAATAATTTGATCGTTAATAATATATTATGTATTTAAAAAACGTCATAAGGTATATCTATTCTTGTTATACTCCTTGGTATTCATCTCGATCGTAAAATTTATTGACAGAGCATGCAAGGTTAGGTTAGGGTAGAACGCTTAATACCGCTGTAAAATACCGGTTATTCAAAGATCCACTTCACTAGCAGCCATGGTCACCCAATCACCATAATCACCTAAGGCATGCTCATTGTGTTGAGCTTCGTCTATTATTTGTATAATTTACGTGTGCAAGTGTATAACAATTTTATTAATTTTTTTTTAATGCGAATTTGTTTATTATTTATTAAATTAAATTGAACTATTATACTTTATGAACTATGGTAAATGACCGGGACCATACTTCTGAGTCAGCATCCGCCATTGGTATACTTATAGTTACTGTTTACTTATGCTTATTTTTCCATTAACATTTAGTTGTATACATCGTTCTACATAAAACACTAATTATACTTTGTTGAATGTAATATAGTAGTGTTACTAGTTAATATGTTGTTATATATATTTTATAATTTGACAACTAGTATTGTTATCTTTTAAAATTGTTTTTATACTATAATAATAGTAAGGCATAATTATATTACTAGTTCAAGTCATTTCTCATATAAATCAATTAGGTAAATACATTTTTATTTTTAATCAATAAGACAACTATTTATCGGTAAAAATTTTACTTCCTGCGTTTCTAGTTATTTAAGAATCGATTATTTATAATAACGTGATTTCTTCGTGAAATGGTTTCATAAATGATTATATAAGATTGAATATAAAGTTTATTTATGCATTAAAAATTGTCCAGATATAAAAATATTACTCTACCTCTCCACTATTTTTATAAACATTTTGAGATTCTTGTATATCAAATCATAAGAATTTATTAAATATTTTATTAGTATGTTAAATAGTTTAAATATATATAATTAATAATCCTAGAATTAAGTATTATGAATTTATATTATGTATACTTATAATATAAAGTTGATTGTGTTTAGAATAACTCCGTTGTAACTAAATGAAGTTTCTTAAAGGAAATAATAATAAATTAAAACACATAATATAAATTTCCCAAAAAGTTGTGATCCTTAGGCATAATATTTCAAAATTAACGTGCTATTTTTATTTTATTTTTTTTGTTTTATCAAATTTAGAAAATATGAAATTTCTTATATAAAATTATTATTTGATTAATTACGCTAATAAAATGATAACAAAATGATTTAATTCCATTTTTGTTATGTATAAACTTACAGCGTAGTACTATACAATATTCTCTTCCAATTACGTATTTTTAATTTGTTTTTAAGATAAATCCCAACAATAACCAGTCCATACAACCATACTTAATACTTAACCTTATGATCATAACAATAACTAATTACAAAGAACTGTAAATTGTAATATTTTTTAAAAATTAAACATAGTTTGTACAATTTTTGTAATGTCTTATCATGAATTAACGTCGTATCCATTGATCACAAATTTTCACATGGTTGATATTTTAGGGTTGGATGTTTGGCTGAAAAAGGCATGAAAAATGTTACGTTTGGTTACCTTGGTAACAAAACAGATCGAAGAATTGTATTAATATCAATCAGAAATCAAGTTGAAAAGTATCTAGCGTGTAATAATAACTCAATGTCCTAAACGATCACATAATAGGACCATACATTTTGAGTTTAATTTTCATTAATTTCCATTTTTATTCAACATTTGAGGAAAGAAACCTAGATATTTGAAAAAAAAAATTATAATAACATTTACTTAAGAATATTTAAGACAACTACTATAACATTGACATAAATAAATTGTGTAGGTATATTTTAAAAATTATACAGTTTAAAACTCATAAAGAGTTTTAATTTAAGTTTTTTTTTCAAATATGATTTATTAAGTATTTTGGATATTAGGATTATCTTAATGTATAACAAACAGTTAATACATACTATTACGATGTACTCAACATAATTTACTGGTCAAGAAATTGTTTTATTCTTAGACATTCCTATCATAGAGTTGTAAATGAGTAGGTGATATAATTATTATTATTACTTTTATAATAATTTTACCAATGTTATAATCGTTATTTTTTATTATTATTAAGAAGCATATTTTTAACCCCAACTACTCATAATTTTATTCAATAATTAATAACATAAAAATCTTTGAAAAAAATCAAAATATAAATGTTTATTCTTCAAGAATATAACGGGTCCTACTGAACATGTTTGTGTGGGAACTCATGATAATATGATATGTATTACAAATAATACAATACGAATTAAATTATAAAGTATTGATATCTACTTTAAAACATAATTGATAAAATTTAATATTTATTATGACGTTCGATAAATAAATTAACAATTTCTTCTTTTAGTATTAGTTATTGTTTATATAGTTCAAGCTAAGTTATAATCCACTTTATAGTAAAGGTTAAATTAAATAAAAGTTTCAAAATTAAATTAAAGAATTTTTAAGATGCATTATAATAATAATTACTTCAATGTTGAATAATCAAAATATTTATTTATATAGATAATAATAATGTGGGCTATTGGGCTAGTTTCGATTTTAAAAATTAAACTATATTATACTCAGACATTGGTTATAATCTAAAGTTTCAAATAGGTGTTTATTTAATAACAAATAATTCCATTTTATGTTTGTTTTATATTAAAATTTTTCTAAATTAAATCATCAATATAATATTATAGATTCTCTTTTTGCCTGCTAATTATTTTCAAAAATAATATGGCAAAAAAACAAAAACCATTCAAATATATAATAACTGGGTACATTTATAATATATAAAAATATCACGCACATTATTAAAGCATTACCTTAATAAAATAAATTTAAATTTCCATTTTAGAATTTATTACAATAGCAAAACCTATATAACACCTGACACTTTCATAGTAGACATCCATACTATTAATTTATAAATAAACTAATTATTTCATTTCCATTAGCTGATGGAAACATTTTCCGATAAAATAGGTTTGCAAAATAATATATCTGTTTGGTCACGCTGACTTCTAAGCTTCAATAGCGAAAACTACAGTTATTTCAAAAATAATTTAATTAATATATTCAATATCAAATATTTATGGTGCACTGAAAATACATTTATTGATCTGCGAACGAAAATTATTTGAATAGCATCATCAAATAGTATCGTTTCCTGCATTGTTTAAAGTAAACAAGTAGTAGGTATATATCATTATGTTATTAAATACGCCAACGTTTTTCATGATCATAGCGATTAAATCATACGGTACGTAAATAAACATTTCGAAAATAGTTATTATTTAAGGACATAGCTTAACGATTTTATCTTTATATTTATCATTTATTTTAGAAGTTAAAAATACAATTCAATATAATTTATTATTTTAATATATTCGTATTATACATTTTTATTTCAAATACGACTATTATATATTATACAATATAATATTATATATTTAATTAATTGTGTTTAAGTGTTAAATTATAAATGATAATTAATAAATAATAATTGAAATGGCCACGCTTTCATATAAATTATGATATAATATTATGTACTTACGTTCGTTCAATATGGGACACTACATTGTAGACTTAGCCCGTGTTTTTTCATTTAAAAATGATTAACACGTAAACTCGGCCCGAATAAAATATTATGCCAAGATATTCTGTATAATTAATAATTTCAATATATTTAAATACATTTTTAAGGACTATTTACCATTACCCAAAGTATACCATAAGGAGACGTTCTCATAATTATCCAAAAATTATTCTGTTTTATTTTCATTTTATATTATTATTCATAGTATGAAAAATTCGTTATATAAATTTAAAATTGTGTAAAAATATAGCTAAATTGTTTTAATGCTGGATTTCATTTGAGTACTCAATGTAAAAAATAAGAAACATTTTAGTGTGATAATAATGTAAATAAATCCATATATTTAATGTTTGATTAGAGGGAAACGGCAGTTAAAGTTTGACATATTCACTAGCTGATATTTCTTTAATTTCTCATTCCTGAAACAATATACCGTTCAATCGGTGTAATAATGATTATACAAGAAATAAAATCACATTTTAATATTTTTCATTCAGAGTATGTCCCAGATCCTAAACCCTCAGCCGTCCAGATCCACCAATATCTATATACCTTTATATGCACCACTACTAGCATTCAACAACAATAGTGGTAAAGTTTTACGATTCCCAAAAGGCTTCTATCTTCATAGCCAGGTTGTATACACGCAGTTGTTGTTACGAACACATGTTGCTGCGAATTATTATTAGACTGACATGTTACTTTGCATAACGGTTGCAATGTTTTTGACTTCATTACGACACCTTATATATACACCTACCCCCCATCTCAAAAAAAAGATGAAAAATTGTATACAACAAAATCAGCAACGTCGCTTGGTGATGCAGGTAGAACTCGAGGTCTGAGAAAAATTAAACATTTAAGGTTAAACATTTCATCGAGTGTAATAACCGATTGTAAAAACCTGGGAATTGTGTGCGCAAAAAACATATTATAAACCTCTACCTCCTTTGCATTGCATACGGTTCACTCACACATATTGGAAGGTATAGGTTGATAGATAGATAACATACATATTATATTACTATTATATGTGTTGAAGTAGAATTAATTCCAATTATGCGTAATACCTATTATCCCGAAATTAATGTTCGAGAGATAGGTGAAACTACAGTATATTTAGCGTATAATATCATTATTATTATTATTAGTGGTATAACATAATATATTCCAATAGTAATGGTGTACTTTACACGAAACATGTTTTTAGTCACCGAATATATCACTATATCATAAATATGTCTATACTACTCAATAGTATTAACGTTCTAAAAACAATAAAATATTATAGTTAGAATAGGTTAAGTTAGGTTAGGTTAGATAATAGTTCTAAATAACTATGTTTATTTCATTTCTATTTTAATAAATATTTTAAACAATTTTCCAAAATAACTTGAGTTGAAAATGGTAATTTTATAAATAAATACTATTCAAGATAAAATATACACTAATAGTATTTCTATGCTACCAACTACTTTTAATTTTATCAATGTCCACCTTTACTGGCTAATGACCTCTGTTGTCGAAACCTTTATCCTTAATAAAAAAAAATAATAATTACAATATACACGCTATATAAATATAAAATAAATGTTATAATTGTGTTCAAATGAATATAAAATATGCATCGAATATATTTAAATTTATTTATTTTTGTTTAGAACAAATTTATATTATTGTAAATTTTTTCTATTTGAGCATTTTAATCGGTTTTACAAAATCACAAAATTTCAAAAACGTTTGTTAATTTTTATTAGCAGAATTAAAGGCAAGCGTAAAATCTTAATAGCCATTTGAACATTGCAAAAATAGATACAACATACATAAATGTATTGGAAGTATCTTGATTCCACACTTGAAAATCAAATCAAATAACTAAGCTGGGAAGGGTTGCACATGGCCCCAAATACATTGATAAATGAACAGTTGTGTCTTACTTATTTTTTTAAAATATACCAGTATTTTCTCATTTTTATTTCCAATAAAAATGTATGAAATATGCATACACCAGGATACAAACTGTATTTTTATAAATTTTCTGAGTATGATAGATATACTATTATAATATTCTTACATGTATTGTATAATATCAAATGTTAAACTAAATATTAAAAATTAATATTAGTTAGTAATATCACTAAGTCTATAAGATTTAATAACTCATTAATTATTAATAATCGTCTAAATTTCGATCCAAACGCATAGAAATAAATAATAAATTTATCTGCTTAACAATTTAAAATAAAAATGATGATTTTGTTTTAAAAAATAAATTTGTAGCACTGTTGTAGTGTAAAATTCATAAAATTAGCAAAAAATTCAAATTGTGAATAAATACATTATTTAAGGATAAATAGTAATGTAAGCATACTTGGTGAATTACCCTATTTGAATTTATATGTGTATGATAAACCTATATCATACAACTGTGAAATGTTTCACTAAAGCTATGTTAGTCAATATATTCAGTGCACACAAATGTATAATACAAGTTATTTATTCAAATATAAAAAATATAATATTATAAACACAATTACACGATATGAGTGTATATTATATTTTGAATTACATACCTATGTAATATAATTATTTTACAAAATGTATAGTTAAATTGTTTATCTTTACTAAATATCTATGTACTTAAAAATGTAACTTAAATTATAAATATTTATTAGTACATGTAGTACAATGTTGATTATAAAAATCACACACACACACACACACACACACACACACACACACACACACACATTTATATTATATACATATAATAAAATATATAAGTATATCATGGTTATCAATATTGGAATATTTGAAATAAATGCAGTTTATAATAATTTATAATTTATTTATTTATTTATATTAATACTCTTAAGTCAAAAATACTATGTTACAAAGTAAACTGTAACGAGTACAAAAAAATATATTCTCATGTGTAATTTTTACTGAATGTGTGAAATACGAACTATATACAATAGGTATTATGCTTAAAATTACTTAAAAAAAAAAAAAAAATCATAAACAATTTAATTTTTATGAATATATCAGATGGGGATTATTAACACGAATCAATAATTAAATTTCTACAATAAAATAAACTAGCTTATATTTTTTACTATAATTTTAATCAAAACAATTTTAAATTAGTAATTTAGTAAATGTGTGCATCTTTACAATTCTTTGGATAATGGAAAAAAAAGTTTTTTTCATTATAAAGTCAGCATGACATCATATTGTTTGAAATAAAAAATCTTCAGATGATTTAAAAAAAAAATATTTCTCGGGGATTTCACGAGACCAATAACAATAATAATAATCGTATTAATAATAATATAAAAATAACAGGAAATTGAAACACTGCGTCGGCTATGCGTATTTTGCAAATGCTCCCCTGTCGTTTTTAGCTGCTTCAGTTTTTATCCCTTCCCTCCTATCGTTTGAAGAAAAAACCCGAGTATCCCTTATGAACCTTTTATTACACAGGTTATTATTGCATGTATATGCATTACAAGTTTACATTTTAAAAAGTTTCTCTTTCGGTTGTAGTGTAAAAGAGAGATGATATCTTGAAAACGAGAAATAACTATAATGATAAAACAAAAAGTTAGATTCAGATAGTAAATGATATGAGCGAAAGCGGGTTGATCGGTGGCGTCAGGATTCTCGTCGTCAGAAGTTATAAAACCAGAAGGACTTTAAATACGACTCATTTCATTTCCCACCATCAAATCTCTTCACCCACCAGTAAATATGATTTTTACTTTGTACGTTTAAATATATATATTATACATATATACACATATTATATATGTGGGTATTAAAGAAACAAATAAATTCAATGGAGTTTTTGAAATTAAATTCTGAAAACAATACATCAATTATAATATCACTATATTAATACAATCAATTATTACTTTCTTATTTGACACGATATTTTCGTTCTTAAAAATAAAATAAAATAAATAAATAAATAACTTATATAAATTTTTTCTTAAATTATTATAAAATTTATATAAAATGTCGAGTTAAATTAATTATATACACTCATTATTAATATATAATATTAATATTTAAAAATATATCAAAATAATACATTTTACGTTACTCAAAATGTTAATAAAACATGAACTTCCTAGTTTTCTAGTTTTACAATAATCTATTGGCCATATTTTATATTAATATTTTACCTACTTTTAAATTAATTTAGTTTTTTTTTTATTTTTTTCATTGTTTTATATAATATTTCATTGCCGATAAATCTGATTTCGATCGTAATGAAATAAAATACACTGATCAAATAGTTTAAAATGTTCTAGACAAAGGACAAAGATAACAATTGAGAGTACTGCGTTTTATTAATTTTATTGTAGGTACTTCTTAACTTTTTGATGGATTCCCGAGAGATTGTCTTACTATAAATTCTACTATTCTTAACTAGTTGCATGTGTGCTGTTAAAAATCTGAAAATGTTGATAGCAAAGATACTTGGAATAATATCGAACATACCATTATTTTATTAATATGATATTGATGTATATTTTTTGTCAGAAAAAAAACTCAAGAGTAACAGAATAACCATAGAAATAATATTTTAATAGCTGATGAAAATACAATAAATTTATAAGATTATTTTTATTTTCAATACAAGTCAGATATGTTTTTAAACATTACAATGCAAACCATTTTTAAACTGTATTATTATTGACACTATTTTATTATTAAACCAATATAATGATAACCATCGCATAAACTAGTATTATCATTAAGTATTTATTACGTATTTGTTTTTACGTATTAGTGTTATACTACTTTGTCATATACCTAGGAAATATTTTCTAAGTATTTTTTTAATATAAAACAAATGTGTTTGTACTTTTTGTTTATTTATTGTATTTTATTACTTGACGTAAGTTTAAGATGTGTCGAGATGAGTCTATTATATTATTATGTTTTACATAAGTTTATGAAACATATTTTTATTACATTTTAAAAGATTTTATATAAAATGCAAAATTCTAAAAAAAAGAAAAAATTACTATAATTATTTCTTCCTTTAATATTA
>VUJU01000031.1:53638-114973 GCA_009835225.1 Aphis craccivora
TTCAATAACAGTTATATATATATTATATATATATATATATATATATATATATATATATATATATAAAAATATTTAGATATAAAATACTGTTAAAGTTATACAGTATATATGAACTAAGGTAGTTAACACAAATGTATATAAAAACATTTTATTCGACAGACCAAAATTATGAATTATTTATAATAATTTTAATATTATTCACTTCCAAAAGTCATACACTCGTTTCACAGTATTTGTTTTTATTGACAATTTTGTTTTGTTTGTTTGTATTTTTTTTTCTTATGCTGAATTGCAAACATATAAAAAACATCAAAATATGTCGGTGAAAAATGATAATTCCACTTGACAAATTTCTGCAATACGTGGTAATAAATAATCATCTAATACGACGCCTTAAAGAATAACCAGGTCCACTGTTGGATGAATATATATATTATAATATAGATATCAGTGGGTGGCTAAATGTATACAATATGAGTGTATTAGGTTATTATAATAGCTGGTTGTCTAGGCGATGAATTATACATACATCATTATAAGTACACGATGTCATATAAACTTTTAAAAATAAATTTTCTTTTCTTAAAGAAAAATTTTCAGATATAGTTGAAATACGTCACAAAACTGTTTTGTTCATATTGAAGTTCATATTTTGTAATATACACTCTATCGTTTTTTGATAAAATGTGGCATCCTCTTTGTTGAAACCATATAGGTATTAAGAACTGTATTATGCGTAGTACTTTATGATGAGGCATTGAATGAAAGAAAAACTCAATTTTAAATCTTGACAGATAAAAACCTGGTTTTATTTAATACGTTTTTATAAGGAGACGTGCCAGACCCATACTGTCGGGAATTTCGTAAATTTAATGTATAAAAAATCGACGGAAAAATATTAAATCATAGTTATTTAAAAAAAAAATCTAAATGTATATTAAAGAGAAAAGTTATTTAAACGATGTGTTGTTGTACATATACTTATAAAAAATAATAAACTGACTCTATGCTTA
Source organism: Aphis craccivora (assembly GCA_009835225.1). Taxonomy (NCBI): domain Eukaryota; kingdom Metazoa; phylum Arthropoda; class Insecta; order Hemiptera; family Aphididae; genus Aphis; species Aphis craccivora. Next base: position 54,652 of record VUJU01000031.1, read on the forward strand.
TAAATATAAACTTTTCTTAAAGGTAAATTCAATTTTTTAGCGTCAAACACCCATTAGGAAACTAATTACCTTTTAGTAAAAATATATATTTTGCTCTCCTAAAGTATATTATTCGTTATGATTCCCTTGGCTTATTAGTGGCATACTCAGTTAAAAGTTATGTGATTAAACTAGCAAGGAGTGTAAAAGACGCTTAGGAATTTTCATGATAAACACGGCCGTGTTATTATAATAAAAACTTCACCCAAGCTTAATTCGTGAAACTATTATTACTTTTCCGTGTTAATATCCATTGAGTTTTGTTGAAATTGTTTGAAACTTAATTGCAAGATTAGTATTATTTTGTAGCACTCATAGTTTAGGTTTATAACTTTTCCGGGTAAAATATTTTAATTTTCTGTATGGAAATAATAAAAAAAATGTTAGTATGATGTAGAATTGATTTTTTTTACAGTTACATAATATAATATAACATTGTTATTTATTATATTATTTAATAATTTTAAATGTTTTTATCTACCTATTGATTATTTGATAAATTGTGTCAATCACTCATCATGCATTTAAAATATGATATACACTTATGAACAATAATCGTTATAGTGATATTTTATATGATATAATGTATTGGATAATAAATAAAAACCATAATATGCTTACAAAGTACAGTTTATTAGGTTAATCTCGCTTAGATTTGGATTTTTTTCATTGATTTTGAAATGAACAATTTCTTCAGTTTATTTAAATTATTGTAAATATGTTTAAATTGATTAACTATACTTACTAATAAATAGGATAATCGTGTGTCTATATAGCTATTTATGTTATATGAAAGGTGCTTTTAATGCTATTCACCGAAATTTAATTTGGAGAATTTGTAATTTGTAACTTTTGTTTGGAAAGGGAAGCTTACAGAAGGGAAGGATAAGTTAATAGTGGTCTTATATTATTGCCGTATATAACAGTAAAGACAATTTCATTTGCAGGTTTGAGCTGTGATTTAATAAAGGATACATATTATATAATATGCATCCCTGTGTAAGGGATAAATAAATCTATACATTTGAAATGTTTATATATTTTTTTTGAATTTATATTTACAACTTAGTTTAGTATTCAATTAAATTAAGATACAATTAGTTAATTTTATTTATATTTATTTTTACTTTAGACAATTTTTCAGTTATTATTAATGTAAACACAATGAGTTTATGATTGATAACAAGTTTAAAAAATGTATACTCGATTTATCTTTAAAAACGAATTGCTTATATTAATATTTATAAGCTTGAAATTATATTTTGTAATTAACTGACGAATTCGCAAGTGAAATGAATAAAACTAAAATAACATTAATATTAGTACATAAGATAGTAAATAATTTCACTATTTATAAGTCATTTTTAGTTATTTAAGGTTTTGATATAAATTTACTTATTAATATAATCGATTATCGTTTGATATACCCTCATACCTACTTGGTTTAACTTTTTTTAATGATAATTTTTCATACAGTTTATGATTTTGTCTTCGGGTTATATTATTATATTCTTATGTATCAATAGCATTATAATTTACATTATTTATTTCGAATTATGATATAAGTAACAAAACGTTATGCTGTGTATGACGTAACCTATACATATGTTTTAGTTAACTTAATGATTTTATAGTGTGAAAATATTATAAATTTTATTGAGACTGACAGATGAAGAAATGACGGTCAAGAGACATAACATAACAATTTAATACAAGTACCACTTTCTCACGTCTGAAATACATTATTATTGGGCCACATATAATGTACCTTCAGTCAACGAACATGACACACACGTTATTATGCACGTGAAAATTACCATACGGCATTAAAGGATGGTTACTGGGTGTGTATGTGTGTGTGTGTGTGTGTGTGTTTGCGAGTGCACATTTATTTAATTTGGGGTCAATCAAATGGAGCGAAAACCTTTTCACGAGAATGATTTCGTTACCAAGTATTAACATAAATCGTCCTGACCGGCGTAAGGACACATGTATACAGTATATGCACATATGATAATATGAAACAAAAAGATAAAACAAAAATAAAAAATAAAAATGTATCATGAGCGACGTGTTGTCTAAGTGCCATGAAAAAATAAACCTGCTTTTGCGTTATTCTTCTTATCCATGTATGTGGAAGCAGAAAACTATTATATATATTTTATAAAGCTATTGATAAATGGGCATGTTATATAATATAACTAGCTGAGTATTATGAATCTGCCATCAATGATAATATTATGTGGGTGAAAAAAGGACTTTAACAGTGTGGTAAGAAAACTCCGAAGAAACGCATTATAAGGGGCGTGTAGGTATTTTTCTGGTAAGCGGAGATATTGTTTTCACTAGGTTTGTCACATGTATATTATTAAAAAACAATGACCAATTTATCAGTTATCCTGCAGAAAACTATTATCTACAAATAGGTTAATGATCTGTGTGAAAATAAATGAAAATAATATTATCTTATTAATTTACAGAGTTAGCCGTCGCACATCATCCTACAACATTCATTCCTATAAAATAATAACAATAATAATACTATTTTACAATCTCCATATAACACAATTTAGGTAACTTTATGCATTCGAAATCGTTTTCACTGAATCTTGGATATGTTTTCAGAGTGATGAAATTAATGACTATAATAACATATAATACTTTACACTATTGTATGTTTTAAGCTCACTTCGTTACTCAAACCCAAAACGTACCAACAAAATTTTAATAGGTACGAGAAAATAATAAATTTGTTTAAATTAGTAATAAAGAATAATGAGCTAAGCAAATAGTATTGTGGCTCGCTCAATTAAATGGTATTCAATTCAAACGTCTTCTTTATATAAAACAATGAAATTTTTGTTTTAATAAACAGATAACACAGTTTTAATCGTAGTGCTTGATACAGAATTTATGTTTAGTTTCAAAAATTGACCATGTTCAATTTAAAAACAAAAACTGAGATATAAAATAATTATAATTATAGAAATATAACGTTTAAAAAAAAAAAAATATTGACTTAATCAAAGATAATGACTGAAATTATTGTAATATAACGCTATCGTTATAAGTTACAAAAATACTCGATTATTAATCATATGATAGATTTAGTTTACCACGGTAAATTTATTTTTTATTTTTATTTATTTATTTTTTGAACGCATTAATATTATACCAGTTATGTTTGTTCATAATATATCAATTCAGGTAGTTACGTATTACTCATATAAGACATTATAATATGAGTGGTATTGAATTTAAACCACTACACAAAAATAAAACTATAAATTTTAAATACTACTCGTATTAAAGTAAAAATGACTCTACCAAGAAGCCAATATTAACTAAACTATCCACAACACATGCTAAGTATTTACGAATAACTCTTTTAACCATTTCTTCTAATGAGTTTTGTACAGACCGATTTTCGTCGTGAATACCAGCACTAGTCGTTCCGCAGTTTATTCTCGTCTTTCACCCATCCAACTACCCTGCCACTGATGCCACTGACTAGAAGAGAAAGAAAATAAAAGCTCCTATCGGCCTTTATGGCCGGCAGAACTTTTTAATCTAGATAACGACACCGTTATGTCCAGAACTAATGCAAGAAAAGTTGTACAATAATCCTCAGACGTCTCTCAAAAGATGCGCTTTGTGTAACGACCGAACTGAATAGTTCTTTTTCCTTTTCTATCTCTCTCTCCCTTTTTCGATCTATAATTGTCTCTCTTACACTCTTTCACTCTATATCCAACACAGTTACTACATTTAACCACCCGCTCACGGCACCAAAAGCTAGCACCAGTCGACTACCACACACTCAACGCGTATCATTCGTAAACAATCTTAATTGTGCTCCCCAAATTGGACCCAATCCGGGTCCTACACGTTTTTCAGGAAGTTCTGATTAGTGTGCTAGATAAGAATGAAATATGACATTTCGTATCTAAATCGTTAATGGAAAAAATACACTATCGATACCGTTTAAGGACTTTGCACAACGTCGGAAGTTGATTCAAATACACTTTTATACATCTTACAACAAAAAATAAAAATACTTATTTTTATAAAATAACTCAAATTAATAGTTAAATTAAAAAAAATACTCTTATTTTATATAAATATATATGTAATCTAACTGTATATTTTTATATATTAAAACATTTGTTTCCGGATGTAAAATCATGTAAATATAACACAATATTGTATAATAGTATAAACAATATAAATATAAAATGCATTTTTTTTTTTTTTTTGTAAATATCTAAATGTGTAAGCGTAATCTACATAATTTATATTCTAATGAATACAAATTAAAACACACGAATAGTAAGTTATAAAATGTACGATTTTAGTATAGTATTTGTCATACGTAAACAAAAAAGTACATCGATTACTTTTTTTGATTTTCATTATGTTATTATAACCGCGTTTTCTATAATATTGTATATTATTTATAAATGAAAATACATAAAAACCATTTCCTTTTTATGAAATATTAAGTTATTTGTGTTATAAACTTATAAATATTAATATTAAAAACGCATTCATAAATAATGATTTATAGTAAAGTTTCACAAAATTAAAAATAAAGTTAATGTATAAGAACATAAAATATAAATAATACCATTTGTATTGAGTTTGGTATGGCGAGCAAATATAATATTCGAGAAATATATGAATTCATTTATTTTTTATTTTTTTATGTTTCTACACATATTATTTATGTACGTATATATGTAAAAAAAAGCATAGTAAATAACAAACTTCTAAGCTGTACCTATATGATATATTAGTACAAAATCATAATTTATGACGTATTGAAGAAGTTTTTATTTTTGATTAGTTAAATGTTTGTCTTTCTATAGTCAACAGTTCTTTGTTAAAACTATAATGACTAAAACCAGGAGTTTATGCAGCGTATAAAATATCGTAACACAAATATAGCCATTCTTTGGTCATTTTTACATCAATAGAATATGTTATATATAGTTCCTTCTACTTATCTCGACCCACTACAAATTTTACGTTGACCCGAATCCATTTTGGCGCCTGAACGTCCCGAAAAGTAAATGGGTTTTCTGTCTACATTGACGTCACGACCTTTTAGCCACTACTTCGACTTACCGATTATGCTATACATGTTATATACTATACAACCAATCTGGATTTTAGCACCCTATGGCCTATACGCTAGAATAGAACTTGTAAAGTATCTTGAACAAAAAATGTCTGATTAAAGCAAAGCAATCATAAGTATACTTGATTACATATTTAAAAATATAAGCCTATTCATTTAACTTATACCTTACAACATATTATTATTTTATATAAATATAGGAGACATTTGTAGATATAAAGTTTTTTTTTACTTTTAATTGCATTTTATAATATATATATATTTATTAGATTTCAAATACAAATTTAAGAATAATAAACATATAAAAATCATATTATTTATAATATGTATAATACATTTGAAATTTATAAATGTCAGTTTATTAAAATAGAGTCTTGATAAATTTGTTTGAAAAATCAAAATTACTAATATTTAACAGAGTATAATACTCAGTAGGTAATAATACATAGCGCTTGGTTTAAATAATCGTATATAAAATAAGATTTGTTGACATTTATAATTTTACAAGTCGGTAATAGTGTTAATGTTTTGAAACTAATTATTATTAACAATTATATTTATTATTATTTTATTATAATAGTTTTATTATGTTGAATGACTAATATATAATTATATAACTCATATTATTAACATAATATAATACAATATATTATATAATAATGTATAGCTTGTGTAGTATCATAGTTATCTGGGAGTACCGTGGGCGTAGCTAGAATTTCAATCAGGAAGAGGCAAATTAAAATTCGATTTTATCTTAAAAGTATTTATTTATATTATTATTTTTAAATTATAATCAATGACAATGGTCTAAAGTCTTTTGCAAAATTAAGCTATTATATCAATTATAAGTGATTTTAATGTAAAACTTACACATTTGGTATAAAGAAATAGAATTCAATTTGAGAAAAGGAGGACAAGTGCCCCCCTTCCCCAACCTCACTACGCCCATGATAGTCATGATAGAAATATACAAAGTGATTTAACAAGCGTGCTTACCTCTATTTTTCCTTTAATAATATATTAATATATTTGTTCACATTTTCATTATTGGAATTTAAAAATTTATTTAAAGACTATGTTTTCAACACTTAAGAAGTTGGTGATTCAAACTGTTTTTAAAATGAGAATTTTCCTTCATAATTATAAAAATTTGGTAGATTTTTTTAAAATGCAACTTATTCGATATTTTAATCAGTATTTATTCTATTAATAAAAAATATACATTGACGATAATATTATTGTTATACAAAAATATAAAATATATGTAATATTGGATTCAGTATTTTAGTTTTTATTATATTTAGGTAATTTGTATTAATTACTAACATCTTTAAATAACCATAAGCCCTATATCATCTTAATGTTTCAAACCTATTATCGTGGACCTATCCATAATACACATAATTAAATACCTCAAATATACTAGTTTGTATTTTGACTTTCATAATAGGTATATAAAAATATTTTGGAGCATTATTTCCTAAATAATTTTAAGTTAAAAAAAGGATTTTTGTTTTTAAAAACAAAAGTATACATCTCCCACAGGACACTTATTAAATAGTACACAAAATCTTAATGATTCAAAAAATTTACTTTTAAGTTTATTTAAAAATTTCAAATATCATACATTGAATAATTATATTACTGATAAAAAAAAGGTTTGAGCATGCTTGATAATTCATGAAAACTCTGTATATTATATATATATTAAATTTAAATTATTTTGATATTTTATTTGTTAATAATAAAATAGTTAAAAATGGAGCTAATAAGCAAGTACATGGCCATAAGAATAATAAACAAAAGTCAAAAACACTATATTATGTACATTATTATAACTTTTATATTGTAACACAATGTAGTTATTACTATATCTGCTTCAAAATAAACATGAAATGTTCATTGAAATTACATGTTTGGATGAACAAAATAATATCACGAATAATAATTATTATTATTTTCATTGTTAAACAATTAAAAAACTGTCACTTTCAGACCATTATATACCCTATGTAAAACAAGTCTAACGATTGATTTTACAAAATTTTAAAATCTATAACGTCATTACCACTATATATAATATATGCAACCGTATTATTTTATATAGCTGTGAAAAAATATTGTTTTGTGTTGTTCTTTATTTGCCTAACCATATACTTGATTTATATATTTGAATACAATAAATAATCATTTTTTTTTTTTTTTATAAGACAACAACTAAAGCAGTGATATATGGTTGTTTTAAATACTATTGTATTTGATATTATTATATTAATATTAATATGTAAATATTATATAATTTTACTAATTGTGTTCTAAAAAATAATATTATTCAGATTCTAAATATTTAATAATAATAATAAATATTCTACAGTACTAGTACACAGTACTCATTTTAAAAGTGGAACACGTATTATAATGGTCTCCTAAAAAATATTCGATCACATATAGTTTTGTTTCTGAAATGAGCTAATAATGGACTTGATATGTATATAATAATACGCACAATAATATTATTGTACCTAAGTGTGTATACTTATTATAATATATGCATATTTATTTGTCTAGTGTACGCGTATTGTTTCATTTTTTTATGAAACGTGATGAGTAAAAATAAGTTGTCGATTATTTGTGTTCATAATATGTTTTTGTAATTGACGATTATATTAGCAGTAAATGATTGAAATCGAAATAAAAATGTTTGATTTTAGTTTCTATTTAATTTATGAATGTTCGTTTTAGATTTTGAGTGGAGCGATGAATGTATTGATTTTACAATGTTGTGTGTTTTTTAGATTCTGAACGGAGTGATGAATGTATTGATTTTACAATGATATGTTTTTTTTTTTATCTGTGTACAGTATAACTAGTCGAAATAATTCTCCAATTTCGAACTTTAGGGGTTGTTTCCGATGGCAAAGTAAATATCCATGGTGCAATATAGAAGTCAAAAGTAAATATTTTCCAACAGTTTTTAAAAAAATAGAGGAAAACAAAAAAAAAAAATTAAGGAAAAACGGGAATTTTTAAACAAAACCAGTTTTCGACCAAATCGATTTTTTTTATTTGGTTGTAATTCAAAAACTAATCTTTGTAAATACATGAAAAATTCACCAAATTTTTATGTTAGTGTTATATATATACAGTTAAGTTTTCACACATTTTTGAGTTATTTATAGACCACTGAAATTTTCGATTTTGTTGAGAAATTTTTTTTGAAGTGTCGATAAAAAAATTTTGGATGACCAAAAAATTTTGAAAATTTAATACAAGGTTCCTTATGAGTTGTTTATATTGTAGCTAAAAAAAATTAAAAATCATTAGTCACAATTTTTTTTTATAAGCGTTTATAGTTCAAATGTTTACGATATCTGTCGAAAACGCGAAAATTCGCAAGTAATTTTGAAGTTGAAAAATCATAAAATTGATTGTGTTTATAACTAAGGATAAAAAATACAACACTAAGTTTTCCATAATTTTTCCTTTAAGTTGCTGTAGAGTAAACTCGTAGCATCATTATAGGAAAAAATTTAAGTGCGTTTGAATTTTAAATTTTTAGGAAATAGCGTAACGATAACGATTTATTCCTCAAACGATTTTAAATATTTGTTATAATTAAAAAAATATAGGTCATAGATACTTGAAAATTTTATAAGTTATTGAAATTGGCGGTTTTTTTACATGATTTAAATTACAAAATATTTAGACTTTTTTGAACTATTTATAGACGATTAAAATTTTTAATTTTTATTTATATAAAATATTTTCGGCCCTATCCAAATACTTGAAAACTTAATGCAAGGTTCTGTATAAGTTATTCTTATGGTTATTAAAACATTATTAGAATACATAGGCACAATTTTTTTTTTATTAGTATTTGAAGTTTAAATATTGACGAAAATTCTTCAAAACCATGAATATTTGCAAATTATTTTGAAGGTATAATTTATAAAAAGCGGGCAAGTGGGTACCGCTCTGCTGTACATTAGACGCTGTATGGATCATTATTATATATTATAGGAGTGTTAAATTTGAATCCAATAATAGTTATCATTGTATACGAAAAACGATTCTGAACTAAGATGATTTGTCAGCCTAGGATATAATTTCTAGTGGTTAGTGAAAAAGGTGGTTTATGTTTTAATGGCCTTAATATACTAAAATGTAAGTTCTTTTATAATAATGTTAGCTCAACTTATGAAAAATCTTGTTAGGTTAACCTAACCTATCCTACCTAACCTAACTTAGCTACTTATACAAAAAATTTTTTGAATTAACCTACAAAATAATTTGCAAATATTCATGGTTTTGACGAATTTTTGTCAATATTTGAACTTCAAATGCTAATAAAAAAAAATTGTGGAAATGTATCCTTATAATTTTTTAATCACTATAAGAATAATTTATGAGGAACTTTGTATTAAATTTTCAAGTATTTTGATAGGGCCAAAAAAATTTCTACGACACTTCAAAAATATTTTTTTAGAAAAATTGAAAATTTCAGTTGTCTATAAATAGCTCAAAAAAGTCTAAATATTTTGAAATTTAAATCGCGTAAAGAAAACGCGAATCTTAATAACTGGTAAAATTGTCAAGTATCTACGACTCATACCTTTTGAATAATAACAAATATTTAAAATCGTTTAAGGATAAATCTTTATTGTTACTCTATTTTGTAAAAATTTAAAATTCAAACGCACTTAAAACTTTTCCTATAATGATGCTACGAGTTTTCTCTACAGCGAATTAAAGGAAAAATTATGGAAAACTTAGTGTTGTATTTTTTATCCTTAGTTATAAACACAATAAATTTTATGATTTTTCATCTTCAAAATTACTTGCGAATTTTCGCGTTTTCGACAGATATCGTAAAAATTTGAACTATAAACGATTATAAAAAAAATTGTGACTAATGATTTTTAATTTTTTTTTAGCTACAATAAGAAAAACTCATAAGGAACCTTGTATTAAATTTTCAACATTTTTTGGTCATCCAAAATTTTTTATCGACACTTTAAAAAAAAAATCGAAAATTTCAGTGGTCTAAAAATAATTCAAAAAAAGTCAAAATTTTTTGAAAATTTAACTATATTTAGATACCACTGACATTAATATTTAGTGAAAATTTCAAGTATTTTCAGTGATTTTTTTTTTGAATTACAACCATATAAAAAAAATCAATTTGGTCGAAAACTGGTTTTTCTTAAAAATTCCCGTTTTTCCTTAATTTTTTTTTTTGGTTTTTCCCGGCACTTTTGAAAACCATTGGGAATTTCAAAAAATGACCTTCTGATTACAAAAACTAGATTCATTTTGCTATAGGAAATCACTCCCAAAGTTTGAAATTGAAGCATTATTCCGACATGTTGTCGTGTACACAGACACACAAAAAAAAAAATAAACAACATTGTAAAATCAATACATTCATCGCTCTGCTCAGAATCTAAAATGTTTTTATAAGTAGCTTATAGTTGAAAATTGTGGACATTGTGACAATTGTGACATTTTTCTGAAAAATAATAATATTAATAAAACAGAAACGATTGTGTAAAATTACAATATTTTCACTTTACCTGATATATAAAATAAATAATCAATGAAATAATTGACGGATACTAGAAAGTAAGTTAATTTGGTACATAACATCAATAATAACATTGGTTTATCTAAAAAATATATCAGCAAGTTTTTCGTCGGAATAGACGGCCGAAGGCTGGGTTTTGTTTATTTCGTTTATGCTTCACGTCGCTACTAACTGACCATCTCACCCCGCGGGCATGGACACGTGAGTGAGCGCTCATGATGTTATACGTTATAAGACTCGTTTGTTGGCGACGGGTGAACAACAATCACTGTTGGTTAAACGAGAGAGTGGTGGCTTAGGAATATAACATGAACTGAGGAGTAGAGACAGTTTTTTCGTGTTAATATATATGTGTATATAGTATATATAAAAGTTCTGCAGCAATAATAATAATAATTACATTTTGTACAAGTATAGCCGTAGAGGGAGTATTATATGACAGCAGGAGTAGTGGTGGTGGTGAGACTTAACTACTCATGTGGGAAAAAAAGAGGCACACGGAATCGTCGTTTTCCCGAACTTTCCCACTCGTCCGTCGAAACGATGCGTAACGTAGGTATAAATATATCGTTGATGTTATGTCGTTTTACTCTGTAGTAGCCGTAAAACTATATAAACGGGAGAAATAGAAATTGCAAAACGTATATTGTACCGATGGGTCCAATACCACTGCACTTGGGACTCGTATTCGTGGTTTAGTGTCGTTAACCCAAGTGACGTCCTCCTTATTTTCTTATCGTCCAATCACTATCAGCCGTCTCAGCGTGTATGTGCTTAAAATCTTAGCACATAATATAATATATTATAATGTATATTGTGAACGTAAGTTATCGTTATGTAAATGAACGTTGGTAAAGCAAATACCAGCGAAGGTATCAAAGGTCACCAATGTGTCAAGTTGTTTGCTTTTTGCTTTTTTTTTTTTTAGAGGGGTGGAAAAGTGAATTGTATTTCTATTTTAACCATATGAAACCAATTCTACTGTGAATTCAATATAGATTTACAAATTAATCTTATAACTACAATCAATCGGTGGTAATTAGGTATCGCCATTTCTAAAATAGAATATATAAAATATTTATTTATGTTCCGTACTCTCTTATTTTAAAAATATTTGTAATTGTTTCTTAAATAATGTTATTTGATCTTGTGATGTCGATTTTAATGTAACTTATAGTTTTGAGTATTAAAATAATAACTTTCTGGAAACCATACTACCTGTACGACTACGAAACTAAACAATGAATAAGTATAAGTAATAATGAAGAATTATGGATATAGTTATCATAAGGCTTCACACTGAAAACATAGACTGTTCATGTAATTTAATTACAAACTAAAGAAGCAAAATATAATTGTACTATCAAAATTGTATAAAGCAAAAATATAACAATGAAACAATAATAGGTCCTTATAGTTTACGTCAAGTAACCTTAGTCATAAGTATTATTATTATATATAATAGGAGTGTTAAATTTGAATTCAATGACATTTATCATTGTATACGAAAAACGATTCTGAACGAAGATGATTTGTCAGCCTAGGATATAATTTTCAGAGGTTGGTAAAAAAGGTAGTTTATGTTTTAATGGCCTGAATACATCAAAATTTAAGTTTTTTTATAATTATTATTAGCTAATGTAATGATAAGCGCTTAAGCCATCATATTTTTTTTAATGTAAAATAAATAATAAACCAATTATAATAATCATTATTAACAATAAGATTTTGTACACACATACACACGCACACGTACACGCACACGCACACAGATATTTAGATATAAGGAACTGAATTCACAGTCACACACTCATTCGTGTAATTAATGTATTTTTGTGTAGATGTTCGAAGGCGAGTGTAAAAGACTACGCAGACCGTCTATACAAAAAGACGCAATCGTAAAATAGTGTTTATCATTAAATGTATGAATAATTGTGTGAAGTTTTTAAAAAATTAAATAAATTAATAAAAGTCAGTTAAATAATATATTCTTATTTTGATAATATATATCTATCACCTCATCCTAATCTTCAGACATTAACTACAGGCATTATTAACGGAGAAGTCACTACAAAGATCGGAGAGGTAACATATTATTTATATGTTACAAAATAATTTGCAAATATTCATGTTTTTGACGAATTTTCGTCAATATTTGAACTTCAAATGCTAATACAAAAAAATTGTGCCTATGTATTCTTATAATTTTTTAATCACTATAGGAAGAACTTATGAGAAACTTTGTATTAAATTTTCAAGTATTTTTATTTGGCCAAAAAAATTTTATCGACAATTCAAAAAAAAATTTTCAGAAAATTTGAAAATTTCAGTTGTCTATAAATAGGTTAGGTAGCTCAAAAAAAGTCAAAACATTTTGAAAATTAAATCACGTAAAGAAAAACGCCAATCTTAATAACTGGTAAAATTTTCAAGTATCTACGACTTATACTTTTTGAATAATAACAAATATTTAAAATCGTTTGGGATAAATAGTTGTCGTTAAATCGTTAATTAAGGTTAACTGTATAATTAAGTCGTTAATTTTGGTGTATTCAGGCCATTAAAACATAAACCACCTTTTTCACTAACCACTAGAAATTATATCCTAAGCTGACAAATCATCTTCGTTCAGAATCGTTTTTCGTATACAATGATAACTATTATTGGATTCAAATTTAACACTCCTATAATATATAATAATGATCCATACGGCGTCTAATGTACAGCAGAGCGGTACCCACTTGCCCGCTTTTTATAAATTATACCTACAAAATAATTTGTAAATATTCATGGTTTTGAAGAATTTTTGTCAATATTTAAACTTCAAATACTAATAAAAAAAAATTGTTCCTATGTATTCTTATAATTTTTTAACCACTATAAGAATAACTTATGAGGAACCTTGCATTAAATTTTCAAGTATTTGGATAGGGCCGAAAATATTTTATATAAATAAAAATTAAAAATTTTAATCGTCTATAAATAGCTCAAAAAAGTCTAAATATTTTGAAATTTAGATCGCGTAAAGAAAACGCGAATCTTAATAACTGGTAAAATTTTCATGTATCTACGACTCATACCTTTAAAATTCAAACGCACTTAAATTTTTTTCTATAATGATGCTACGAGTTTTCTCTACAGCAACTTAAAGAAAAAATTATGGAAAACATAGTGTTGTATTTTTTATCCTTAGTTATAAACACAATCAATTTTATGATTTTTCAACTTCAAGATTACTTGCGAATTTTCGCGTTTTCGACAGATATCGTTAACATTTGAACTATAAACGCTTATAAAAAAAATTGTGACTAACGATTTTTAATTTTTTTTAGCTACAATAAGAAAAACTCATAAGGAATATTGTATCAAATTTTAAAAACTTTTTGGTCATCCAAAATTTTTTTATCGACATTTTAAAAAAAATTTCTCAAAAAAATCGAAAATTTCAGTGGTCTAAAAATAACTTAAAAAAAGTCAAAAAATTTTGAAAATTTCACTGTATATAGATTACACTGACATTAACATTTGATAAAAATTTCAAGTATTTGAAGTAAAAAAAAATCGATTTGTGTCGAAAACTGGTTTTGCGTAAAAATTCCCGTTTTTCCGTCATTTTTTTTTTTTTTGGTTTTCTCAATTTTCTTGAAAACTGTTGGAAAATTTTTTCTATTATGCACCAAGGATATTCACTTTTACATCGGAAACCACCCCAAAATTTTGAAATTGGAGCATTATTTCGACTAGTTATGCTGTACACCGACAAAAAAAAAAAAAAACACACACACATCATTGTAAAATCAATACATTCTTCACTTCGTTCAGAATCTAAAATAATAACAATAATAATTTAGTAAATGGTTTATATTTTAGATTCTGAGCGATGAATGTATTGATTTTACAATGTTGTGTGTGTTTTTTTTTTTTTTTTTTTTGTGTCTGTGTACACGAGAAAGTGTCGAAATAATGCTTCAATTTCAAACTATGGGGATGGTTTTCTGTAGCGAAATTAATCTAGTTGGTGCATTGAGTAGGTCATTTATTGAAATTCCCAATATTTTTCAAAAGCGCCGGGAATAACCAAAAAACAATTAAGGAAAAACGGGAATTTTTAAGCAAAACCAGTTTTCGACCAAATTGATTTTTTTTATATGGTTGAAAATTTAATACAAGGTTCCTTATGAGTTGTTTATATTGTAGCTAAAAAAAATTAAAAATCGTTAGTCACAATTTTTTTTATAAGCGTTTATAGTTCAAACTTTTACAAAATTTGTCGAAAACGCAAAAATTTGCAAGTAATTTTGAAGTTGAAAAATCATTAAATTTTTTGTGTTCATAACTAAGGATTAAAATTAAAACACTAAGTTTTCCATAAGTTTTCCTCCAAGTAGCTATAGAGAAAACTCATAGCATCATTATAGGAAAAATTTTAAGTGCGTTTGAATTTTAAATTTTTACAAAATAGAGTAACAATAACGATTTATCCTTAAACGATTTTAAATATTTGTTATTATTCAAAAAGTATAAGTCAAAGATACTTGAAAATTTTACCAGTTATTTAGATTGGAGTTATCTTTACGTGATTTAATTTTCAAAATATTTTGACTTTTTTGAACTATTTATAGACTACTAAAATTTTCAATTTTTCTAAAAAAATTTTTTTTGAAGTGTCGATAAAATTTTTTCGGCTCAATTAAAATACTTGAAAACTTAATACTAAGTTTCTCATAAGTTATTCTTATAGTGGTTAAAAAATTATAAGAATACATAGGAACAATTTTTTTTTATCAGCATTTGAATTTCAAATATTCACAAAAATTCGTCAAAAACATGAATATTTGCAAATTATTTTGTAGGTATAATTCATAAAAATTTTTGTATGAGTAGCTAAGAGTTGAACATTTAATACAAGATTTTTCATAAGTTTAGCTTACATTAATTATAAAAGAATTTAAATTTTGATGTATTCAGGCCATTAAAACATAAACCACCTTTTTCACCAATCACTAGAAATTATATCCTATGCTGACAAATCATCTTCGTTCAGAATCGTTTTTCGTAAACAATGATAATTATTATTGAATTCAAATTTAACACTCCTATAATATATAATAATGATCCATACGGCACCTAATGTATTGCAAAGCGGTACTCACTTGCTCGCTTTTCGTACAATTGACATTCATTATATAATAAAATATCACTGAAACGTAAAAATAATCATATATATTATACACACTTCAAATCGCGACAGATAGAATATTTCCTAATAATTATAATAATAAATAATCATAACGCAATAATACAATAATATTATTATATTATATGGACATCGTTCACTGATGATGATAATAATAACATTGTTATTACTGTAAGCAGTCATCGGGGTGTTCATATTAATTAAAATTAATTTTCAAAGCATCGGTGGCAGGTCGTTTGTAACGTAGGTCATTTACGATTTTATGAAGTACAATAATATATTATTATTATCATCGTTGTTGTTATTCTGTGGTTGTGTATACGTGTTGAAATGTAGAAGGTAACCTACCTATTTGCATGTAGGTACCTTTATATTTTAATATATATATATATATATATATATATATAATTTTATTATTATTAAAATATGTGTGTGTAGTATGATATGTGTTCGTATTATAGGTGTACGAACGTGCCAATAGGCTTGTGAATTAAGTATATTTTATAGTACAAAAAGATAATATTATACAAATAAGAACAGTATGTACATTGTACGTGTATCATGTAATTGTGGGTATATTATTATTACCATAACGTCTGTAATTCAATTTGTATATATTATTCGATAAAACCTTGTGAAAAAAAATTAATAAAATTAATTTATGTTGAAACAGTGTATAAGAGGACGCCACATGCGCATGTGTTCTCTCCATCTTACAAGTAACATAGCAAAATTAAGCTTGGCAGATCACGTTTACCGTCGTTAGTAAAAAAATTAGAGTGAATCAATCTTTTAAGAAACTTGTCGTTAAGAACATTATCTATTATGTTCTTATGTTGGTTATTTACGATTATTCAGTTTTTTAGCGAGTTATAATCATTTTTAAAATTTTAATATTATAAAGGTATGCATAACTTACGAAAAAAACGAATTATAGTATGACACCAGCATATGAACATAGATATTGTTATTACCACCAAGTTTTATCATAAATCGATTCGTTCTAGTTCTTGAACTAAAGGAGCTAAACAGGATCTAGTAAGCGTAAATTTGCTGTTACGCACTTGTAAGACGGAAAAAAACACATTATGTGATGTCTTCTTAATCAAAATAACGTACCATATCTATAAAAATAATTGGCAGGGCTACTCTCAAAATATGTATACATAAAAAAAACAGTAGGAAAATTCCATACCTCTACACTCCTTCATAGCGATTAGAGAACAGCTGAACTCACGTTAAAACCACTCAACGTTTAGATAGTAAGTTCAGCGTATAGCTCTAAGAACAGTTAAGTTTTATAATATTAATAACAGTAATAATAATAATAATACATACATACTAGTTGGCTGCCATCATGACATTATTACATGGCTTTTAAAATAATTTGTTCGTTTAATTTATTAATTAATCGATTAATAATTGAGTGGATTAGTTTCCAACCACGCGTGTTGCGCTATTTACACGAGCATAGTCTAAGTATAACCTTATTTTAAATGGGCTAGTGTATATACAGTATACATACATATCAATCTAATATTCAAACACGACATAGGTAGATATAATTTATAACATTATAGTTAACTTCTTTCCACGAAATACTATATTTTAAATCAAAAGGACATATCTTTCAGTTAATTTATGTATCGTTTTGATTAGTAATATCAAAAATAATATTATTATATTATGTTATATAGACAAAATATGTATTTACAAATTATAGATCAATAGTTAAAAGGTAATCAACATACCTTAAGTTAATATTTTTGATTGTCTTCTTTGATTTAATTCATAAAAACGTATTATGTCATGTGTTTAAAATAGTAGAGAACAGGAAATATAGATGGTTAATCCAATAATTCCAGTGTTAATAACCTAGAAGATATTGTTTTAGAAAACCAAAAGGTAAACAAATTTGCGACGATCATATTAAGATAAAGTTTAAAAATCACCTCCTACCAATCTTCCAACTTAATATTCAATATTTTACCTTTAAGGTTATTAAATAAACTATATAATTGCATAGGAATTATTATTTTGATAGAAGTTTTTCGTAGAATATTTGTGTATGTCTATACGATTGAACACTTCAGGTTTTATGTGTTTTACCACAAATTTAACCACCATTTAAGCGTTATAATTGATCTATAGCAAAGTTAAACCATTTATATAAGTGTGTATGATAAAAATAAATTTGAAAATGAAAAATTCAACTGTTATAAGAATAATAAACATTACACCTATATATCATACATTCATATTTAATATTATTTTAATTGTAATAATTTTAAAATATAAAATACGACAAATTATTACGATGTATTAATATTTTTTAAATACGACTTCAGTTGACACTTGATTATAAATATCAAGTACTAAAAACACGGCGCATAACCATTCGGTACTTAACCATTCTAAACACTATAGCACAAGGCAAATAATATTGTATACATTTTATTTTATTAAGGATAGAAGAAAATAATATAACGTTTATTCTTAAGTGTAATACGCAAAAACAACAATAATAATAACGGTTATAAGTTGAAACCACACACGTTCAAGGCTCTGTAATGTGTGATGTAATATAGAGGAAGCATTTTAGAAAACCGTTCTTATGACAAAAACATAAATGCATTCGTATTCTCGGTTGTTAATTTCAACGTTAGTTTACCTCTTTGTACCAGTAGTCATGCGATGACGTTAAAATAACTTGTTAGTAATCATAATAATATGGATTCAATGGAGGTACTCGCAACTATTTCTTTGTCATTCTTAAATTACTGACTAGACAATATCAAACGACACTGCTCAGCGTGTACGTCTTTTATGTTATGATAAGTTCTGTGCAGCGACTTTTCGCTTAGTTTACCTGTTGTTAATTAAAATAATTTCATAATGAAAACCATCATTTTAGTGTTTCGTAAAAATTTTGCTTACAATAACTAAAGTGTCGTCTACACTCGTTTGCAGTATTGCTGTGTTCCACTACATGGACATTTAGTTTAATTAAAACAGCTACAATGTTCGAAGTTATATCGCAGTTTATCGTAGGCATATACCTAATATTATAATATAATATTACGTTTTTTCGTTATAATTCTAAACTCGGAAAACGTAAACGCCATTTATTATTAGCATTACAAACGTAGTTCATCATTTAAGTAGTACATATTCCTTACTTTAGATTCTGAGCGGGGTGATTAATTTTACAATGATGTGTGTTTTTTTCTGTTAGTCATCTTCTTTAATAACATTAAAATGTTTTGATTTTTATAATAGAAGAGGTTTTTGATAACAAATTTGATCTAATTAGTACTTTTATAGACCAATATAAAGTTTTTTATAATCAAGGAAAAAAATTAAAAACAATTATTTTTCCTCTAAAAATGTTTGATATTTGTACCTAGTTGTATTAAAAAAAAAAAATAATAAAAAATAACAGTAAATACTTGAAATTTTTATCAAACTTTTATATTATTATTTCTATTTACGATCAAATTTTCAAAATACTTCAGATCTTTTAGAAATATTTACAAGCGTGAGAAATTGTATAGTTTTTTTAGTTTTTTTTTATGTATATATAAATATTGATATAACATTATTCTCTGGGTAGAAATGATTAAACATATTATATAAATCTTTTAGTAAGTTTTAAATCTCTAAATTGAAAAATATCAAAAATGTTGGTACTATACCAATATATTTTTTTATAAGTGTTTATAGTGAAAATTTCAACAAAATTTATAAAAACCGGAAAAATCACCAAATTGGTTTGCAAGTGAGAAATCCATTTACATTTGTATTTTTGTATCTAAGATTTTAAAATTAAATATAGAGTGTATGATAAGTTTTTAGTATATAAAAAAAAAAACTCTGCCGAAACCAAAATTTATTTTATTATATGGATTTCATAATTAAATGTCTAAGACATTTTATACTCACAAAATAATTATTTTTTATCTTACGCATTTGAAGTTTTGAAGATAGAATTTTGATAAACCTTGTCAAATCTCAAAAAATTGCAAATTATTTTAAGATAGAAATTCATAAAAATCTTTTTTTATGTAAGTTTTGAAAATGTAGTACAATTATTTTACAAAGACATATTAAGTTCAAATTTATACGAAATTACTTACTTATTTTAAGATAAATACCAATATTAATTATTTTGTTATAATTTAAAAAGATTATTCATGGTTACTTAAAAGTTATAGGTATATTATATTATTATAAATAATTAATAATTGTATAGAAAGATATTATTAGAGGACATTATAAGTTAATTATACTGATATAATAATATGGTATAATTATAGACTATTAGAATAAATAACTAATATAATACTATATACTTAAAATATTTTCAGAAAAAAAATTATATTAATTTATGTAATACTAAAAGTAAAATGAATAACTATAACAGATATATATAAAAAAAAAACCATGAAACATACTTAGTAATATATTAAACTGACAGGCCTTCTTTTCTCAGAATAGTTTTTCATATACCTACAATATTAAAGGTGTATTTGAATAACATGCCCACGAAATCATAATAGTAAACCAATCGACATATTAAAATGTACGCTAGAGCGGTACCCATTAGACTAATTTTTTTAATAATATATTTAGCATCGGTTTTATAACTGCTCAAATCGTGATGTGGAAATATATTTATTATTATAGGCAATTTTTATTAATTTAATATATTTTACAAGTAGGTAAAATATTATTATATAAGACTTTACATAAATTATGTAAGTTGAACACATACTTTTATTATACACAGTGCAGTGCATGTTAAAATATAGGGAGACATTATTTACATTTATTTTGATTTATCACACAACATAAATGAATAATAAATTTAAGACTGTATTTGTGAAAAAAAATTAATATAACAATATATAAAAACATCCTAACAAAGAAATATCCAAATGTTACCAATAGAAGGATGGTTTAAAACGAGAAAATCGTGAAGGCTGTTAATCTGTCGTTTGAAAAATAATCAAACGACCACACGGGGGGAAAAAGAAAAAGAGACAAATTGTGATGACAGTGGAATAGGACATGGCATATTGTATACCACACAGAAAAAAAGAAACGAAATTTCTATATAACACTGTGTCATTTGGCGAATTCCCAGAGAATCATCCCATCACAGTGCCATGTAAATTAAATTTGTATCAATTTCGTTATTGAAATAATACAATTTCTTAATACATTAATAATCTTTTTTTTTTTTTAATTTTTCTTTATTCAAATAACACCATACTAATAAATAATAACCATATATTTATTTAGAAAACAAACAAACAAAACAAAATACTAGATTAAAATAAATATTTATAAAATCGTTGAAAGCTCATCCAATAAGCATAGATATACTTGAAGACGGATGAGCTGAATAGCTGAATAATTCTAATGGTGTATTTTTAAAAACAATAATATTATGTAACTTCATACAATTAATATATTATTGTTATAATTAGGTATGTAAAATAAATAATTTTTTATGAACTATATATAAACATACATATATTTTGTATTAGTGTTGGTACATGATCACTATATTAATTTAACTAATTTTTACATTTGAATGGAATTAATTCAGGTTTTGTAACATTGTTGCTGTAGGAAAAAATAACTAATTATATTTGTTTAAAATAAATTAAAATTTGTAATTCTACTTATTTTAGTGAATTATATTGTAATAAGTATATTTACATCAGTTATCAATTATTAGATGAATATTGTAAACTGTATCATATAATGGCAATATTTATTTATAAGTTCTTGAACTTGACTAGCTGTAGTTTTAAAACTTTTATTTGGCTGACCACGTTAGAACAATACATTTTATGGATGATGAATGACCACAATAAATTAAAATACATTGCAAAATCTAATTATCGTTACATAAAGCGAGAGCCATCATTGACTATCAGACAAATTTCCTAACCTTTCGAATAAAAGCCCGGAGGAGGTAGCCCTTTGAACAATTTCCACTAAACCATTTCCGCTGACTGATTTGCAGTCACTAAAATCTTTTTACCCCACAGGGTTCTATTCCCATCCACGTTAATGTGATTCCGTTATTTTTCATTTAAAAATCCATGTCCATATACTTGAAAATAATGCACGCACATACACTGTATATAATGTGTGGATTGGTTTTAAGACCAAATTTACTATAATTCGTTTATTTTATTTTTTAGGTCAAATTAATTATTTGAAAAAATTATTTAAAATAAAATATGTAACCGACAGCTATAAAATTCCGATTAAAAATAAAACACAAATTGTAAATCAACAACATATTACATGGCACAATAATTATTAATAATATATAAATTATGCAATCTCACATTATCATCATATTATACAAAACTACAATAGTGAAATTCATTATAAATTTATTATAAATATATACGTGTATATTAATGTATATAGATATAAATAATTCATGAAGTGAACGTCATAAGTTAATCCAATACGGGAATAACAAAATAAACAAACAGTTGGTTTGAAGAGAAAATATTACTAATAGCTACAAACAAATCGAAACAATACAGGGTGGTGCTTATTTTAAAGTGAAACTAAATGCAATTCAAGGAATATTTAAAATTTTGTTAATGCTCTAATGTAGTTTTAGGCCACAGCAGCTATATATTTATCGTTTACATGTTGGAAATGTACTTTCAACAATTTAAAATTTAAAAACATCAAATTCAAACATACAAAAAGAATAAAAAGCGATATCTTATATTTTATATTTATTAAATTTTTATTCTATCTGTTCATTTAATTAAAAATTAAAATAACTATAATAATAAAACTATGTATTTTTTATAGGCAGTTATATAAATCTAAATTATTATCAACATTCAGGAATGTATAGGTATTTTATTTATTTCAGAGAAATATTGTAAATATGCCTCAAAAGAAAATAATATTTGTTTACAACCATTACAATTATTTACAACTAAAGTATTATATTATAATAAAACATTGTTGATAATAATGATAAATAATACAAACAATATTTAGTTAAAATGATATGATATCAAAAATGTTTTACGAAAATATTTACTTTTACTTGCAATTCAAATTAGAACCATTATAGGAGGGCTAAGTGAATTTGCCACTCCTTATTTTATTTTTGAGTTGTTGTACTAAAATTACATTTTTAACATATTTTCAAAATATAAGTAAATTTCTTAAATTTATATCATTATATTATCTCATGGTGAACTTCACGGAAATAAATGGAGTAAGTGGAGGAATATTAAAACACATTTATCAAATCATTCCATGATTTAAAACGAATTTTCAAAATAATTTAATATAAATATAAATTTTAAATATTATCCAGATAGATCTGAAACCACCATCTTGTAAATATTTTATTTGTTGAAAAATAATACGTTATAATTTTATACTGGACTTATATGTATTTTAAATTTGAAAGTACAAATGCACTAAAAAAAGTCAAAATATGCAAGAAGTGATGCAAAATAAAATTTCAATTTTTATTACACTTAATTTTTGTATAATGTATATACATTCTATATTCATTTATTTAATTTTAATTTTACAGTCATAATTATTTATTGATTTTATTAACATTTTCATAAAAAAAAGTAAGATGAATAACATAACAAATATGGAATATAAAAATGTAATTAATTAAACTGTAATTTAATTTTTAATCATTAATAAATTGTAATATATTTTACTAAAGTTTAATAGTATATACATTGGGGATATAGTGATATAAATAGGAAAAAACTACCTACGAAAAATGTAATGTAGTATGTTAATTGAAAAAACAATAACCTAACGCTATTTTTAGAACCAGAATATTCTTTCAGACGTAAAATGTTTGATATAAATTATATATAAATGTACCTATAATCTGTTTTTTATTTGCTCAACACCTCTTTGGATCGTTAGGTATATATTTTTATAGTTTTTTGTTAAAATATGCAAAAATATGCAGAACATGCACTAACGTCAGAATATGCAAAAATATGCACTTTAAAATTTTTAAATTCAAACAATCAAGTAATGATTTGGGGACACTTTTTGACTGCATGTATATGATGTTGAAAATAGAAGTATGAATTTTATACAAAATTCACTCTTTAGTTATAATGTTAATACACGATAATAATAATTACCAATAGGCGATAATGTATTAAGTAATAGTTATAAATATATCAAATATTAATGCTTAAAAAAGTAGGTAAGTGGGTACCGCTCTGCTGTACATTAGGTGCCGTATGGATCATTATTATATATTATAGGAGTGTCAAATTTGAATCCAATAATAGTTATCATTGTATATGAAAAACAATTCTGAACGAAGATGATTTGTCAGCATAGGATATATATTCTAGTGATTGGTGAAAAAGGTGGTTTATGTTTTAATGGCCTGAATATACCAGAATTTAAGTTCTTTTATAATTAATGTAAGCTAAACTTATGAAAAATCTTGTATTAAATTTTTAACTCTTAGCTACTCATACAAAAATTTTTATGAATTATACCTACAAAATAATTTGCAAATATTCATGTTTTTGACGAATTTTTGTCAATATTTGAAATTCAAATTGTTCAAAATTCAAATATGTATTCTTATAATTTTTTAACCACTATAAGAATAACTTATGAGAAACTTTGTATTAAATTTTCAAGTATTTTGATAGGGCCGAAAAAATTTTATCGACACTTCAAAAAAAAATTTTTTAGAAAAATTGAAAATTTCAGTAGTCTATAAATAGCTGAAAAAAAGTCAAAATATTTTGAAAATTAAATCAAGTAAAGAAAACTCCAATCTAAATAATTGGTAAAATTTTCAAGTCTCTACGACTTATACTTTTTGAATAATAACAAATATTTAAAATCGTTTAAGGATAAATCGTTATCGTTACGCTATTACGTAAAAATTTAAAATTCAAACGCGCTTAAATTTTTTCCTATAATGATGCTACAAGTTTTCTCTATAGCTACTTGAAAGAAAACTTATGGAAAACTTAGTGTTGTAATTTTGATCCTTAGTTACAAACACAAAAAATTTTATGATTTTTCAACTTCCAAATTACTTGCAAATTTTCGCGTTTTCGATAGATTTCGTAAAAATTTGAATTATAAATGCTTATAAAAAATATCGTGACTAACGATTTTTAATTTTTTTTAACTTTTAGAACAACTCATAAGAGACCTTGCATTAAATTTTCAAAACTTTTTGGTAATCCAAAATTTTTTTATCGACACTTCAAAAAAAATCGAAAATTTCTGTGGTCTATAAATAACTCAAAAGAAGTCAAAATGTTTTGAAAATTTGACTGTATATATATAACACTGATATAAATATTTGGTGAAAATTTCAAGAATTTACAGTTATTAGTTTTTGAATTACAACCATATAAAAAAATCGATTTGGTCGAAAACTGGTTTTGCATAAAAATTCCCGTTTTTCCATCATTTTTTTTTTTTGTTTTTCTATATTTTTTTAAAAACTGTTGAAAAATGTTTACTTTTGACCTCTATAATGCATCAAGGATATTCACTTTTACATCGGAAACCACCCCCAAAGTTTGAAATTGGAGCATTATTTCGACTAATTACGCTGTACACAGACAAAAAAAAACACACACACACATCATTGTAAAATCAATAAATTCATCACTTCGTTCAGAATCTAAAATATATTGTAGTCGTAGGAACATACTTCAACATAACACAGATTTATTAGTCAAATATTCACGTGTCGCGTACTGATTTTAATTGATGGATAATTTAAGTATATTATGTTTATAACACACGAGTATGTGTATCAATATCACAACTTGACTATGCAAATTCATTTATTTTTATAATGTCAGTAATGTCGACATATTATTACGTAGGTATGTACGTTTTGATATTTCTATTATAAGTTATTTATTTATTGTTGTGATGTGAATATAAGATTTATAATAATTAATAATCAACATAATTTCGAAACATTATAATTATTAACATGATACTATAATGAATGTGTTTTATAATACATACAAAATAAAATATAAATAAAAAATAGTGTTACTGGTAGAAAGATAATTTTAAAAATGGATACGGACCTAAACTATACGGATTATAAAACATAAGTAATTTTTACACTTTGTTTTTCATAAATTGTAGACATTTTAATATTATTATGTAATACTCACGGAAACTTTGACAAATCTTAAATATGAAAAGCAAAATTATTAATAATGTCAAGAGTAAAATACATCTTACCAGGAACACCTAACAGTTTTCTCAGTAAAGACGACAAGTTAAAACAGAAATTGAGGGATAAACCAAAACAACTCAAGCAGAAATTACAAGTTTGCAGACTTTAATGAATGGTTTTATAATCGAAAAAGAAAACATCGTATACTTTTTTGAGTTGACCTAAGTATAATTTAATGTTAATTGGGTGAAAATTCTGTTAAGTAAATGTCATAAAAATACATCTTAACGACGAGAGATTCTTTTCGTTATTTCGTTGTTTTAATCATAATATTGAATACTGATAAATAGTACCCAAAATTTGATTTTAAAAAATCATATTTCTACAAAATAATACTAATATATACAATTTAATTTGCTTAAGTTATAACCTATAACTATCAATATTAATATTGGTATGTGAAAATATAACCAATATATATTATGCATAGTAAATTAGTAAAAAATAGTTATTCTCAGTTATAAAATGATTGGTAATTATTAGTACCGAATATTTTGTATTCAGAAAATGCATTTCAAGAAAGTTCAATATTTCAATATATACAATAAAAAATTGATTTTAATTAATTTTACATTAATAGTTATAAATAATTGATGTGATGTAAAACAATATTGTAGGTTATTAGTCTGAAAATGTTCTTCAAATTATGTTCAAATTAGATGATAAATAGATTTTTACAAAATACAATTATATATATTATAATAATATGATGATAAACAAAAATAATTTACATATATTTTAAATTTTTATTCAATCATATTATGTTTATAGAATTATTTAATAACAAATAATTTGAAAATTGTATGTTTTGTATTGATTATAATTAATATTTTAAACATATTTTGTGTTTATTTATGAGGAACAAAATGGTTCAAGTTTATTTTATAAATAGGTTGATTAAATAAATTATGTACCGTTTACACTTTAGGGATTTCTATCTAAAAAAAAAAGTGTAACAGTTCATTTAAACACTGACAATAAGATGGAAACAAGAGAAGGCTTTATTTTCATTTAAAGGTGTTCGCAATAAGTCTCTGGAAAGTCATATCTGACTTAAATAATCATAATGACCATGGAAGAAAACATACAGCTATTGTACATGAGCTGTAATAAAATTATTTATCTTTTTTATATAGATAAGACCTTAAAAATGAATGTAAAAGCCGTGTTTTTTTAGGGTAAAATGAGAAGAAAACAACTTCACAAATATAAAGCACTCTTAAGGGACCAAAACTAAAGTATGAATTGTGTTTTTTCTTGTACAGGTCAAGTGAAGTTTACTTTGTTAAGTTTGTTGATCTTGGCATCAACGCTTATCACCCGATGTCACAATTAAAAATTAAAAATATACAAGGTTTTAAAATTAAAAGTATATTGAAAATAAAAAGGCAAGATAAAACATTAACATTACAATAGTCAAATAATTTTATAGTATTTTAAAATGATATTTTGTTTGAATATGGTTGTAATAATACGATTTATATGTGAATTAATATTATTATATTTTAAAATAATCTGTAAATAATACAATAAATAAATTGGAATCTTAAATTAATTATGTATCATCATGAAGTCCTACCATACATGTATTGCTATTTTAATTATTTTATGACCTATTGGTTAGATAAGTGAAATTAAATACTAAATTAGTGCTAACAACCCTTAAGTCATCTGTAAAGTAAAATATATTATTATAATATGAGTATTATAATTTTATTTATTTGGGTATTAATGTATTATCTATTATTATTAAAATAAGAATCCTAATGTATTCTCTCGTTTGTTATTAATCAATCACTGATACATCATATATTGTATTAGAGATACCACGACATTTTTATAGTCACCACGTATTATCACAGTCAACAAAACACTGGTACCTAATCGATATTACTTTGCCATGAAAGTATGACACAATATACTTTGTTAGTTAAAACTATTCTTTCAGAAACTAAAGAAAATTGATTTATATATAATATATATCGTACCTTGAATTATATTTTAGGTAGTGTTATATGTGTGATGTAATTGAGCTATAATAATATCAATAAATTATAAGAAACTAAATTTTTTCGAGAGAAAAGTATTAAGTAAATGTATCGTTCTGGTTTTAGCTCTGACACTCAAGTATGAAAGAGAAAGTCAAATGTATAGCTGAAACAATAATATTCTATGAAAAGGAAGTACATTTCTGTTTATAAAAGTTGAAAGAATGGAAAGGGTGGTTAACATCTGGATTGTCGAAAATAGTATATAAAATATATTAATTGTGATAAACTAAAATACTATATAATTAAAAGATCATGCCAAAAACAAAGATTGTTAGACAAGGTTAAAACAAACATGATATTAAACTAGTATTATAAGGACCTATAATTAATGTAAATGTAATACTTATTTGTGATAAATTTTGGTATTGAAAGCAAAGTCCTAAGATAATTCGTAATGCTAAAAAAAATAAAACTTAATACACAAACATTATCATAATAAAATATTATAGGTACTTAAAATGATTATAAAAATACACCCCATATATCTACCATTAAATAATAATTTAAATGAAATTATATATCACCTAAAATATTTGATTTTCGTATATATTTTGTATAATTTAATTATGCTTAATTTTTTTTGAAAATAATTTTCTCGAATTTATCCTTACAAAATTTGTTTTTTTTTTTGTCGTGGTTTAAAAAATGATCTACAACTCGAGTGTTACAAAGAATCAAAACACAGCGAGCAAATAGTAATAATAATAAA
Organism: Aphis craccivora; assembly: GCA_009835225.1. Classification (NCBI taxonomy): domain Eukaryota; kingdom Metazoa; phylum Arthropoda; class Insecta; order Hemiptera; family Aphididae; genus Aphis; species Aphis craccivora. The sequence continues at coordinate 83,654 of VUJU01000031.1, forward strand.
AATAATAATAAATGAAAACCATTTTTCATATCAGAATGCGTTGTTTACTGCACAAGGGACACAATATTTATGTACGCGCGTATATGCCGAGTGTATGCACTATATACACATATTTTTTTGCCACTATACCGAAACCCTGTTGTTATTGTTCGACTCTCGGAATCAATTGAAGGCATTGCGCGATTAATGATGCCGATTTCCTGCACGACATGGCCGGTAGAGATGGAGGTGAACACAAACTGTAATGGTTACAGCCCCGGGGAGTCACGCGACACACACAAATACACCTACACATGGATAGAAATCCGACTGAAGGATAGAGAGAGAGAGAGAGAGAGAAAAAAAGAATCTGTCAGCTGAACACGACCTAGCTAGCTATATATACGAGCGGTTGTCCGCTTTATTTCGGTTCCCCACAGCGCGATACGCGAAACTTTAACTCCAACTTTGGGTCCTTTGAAATTTGTAAAATGGATACTGACACTGATTTATACGTGAGATTTAATGCGAATACAGAAGAAACAAGAATGCAAACGCGATGGAAAAAACCTACCATAATCTCAAGTAAAACATATTCATACTTGAATGTATGTGTGTGTGTGTGTGTGTGTGTAGATGATGCGTTAGAGATTTTATCACAACAAGTTATCATCGGAGGGTGGCGTTGAGTTTGTAGTAAAATTCGGTTAATTGACAGTTTTCAGTAACCAATCTTCGTAATGGGCGTTCATTCGATCAGACGGCGTTCGGACAAATCATTGTCGACCGATGTCTATCTTCAACGAAAATAAACATAGACATAGCTAGGTACACATAATGCAGTTCCTGGATTGTTTTGACAACTCGAAAACAATAACGGTTTGACACCGTGACACTTTTCAGTATTTCCATAGTTATATTCATATAACTATAATATATTCCATATTATATTTTAAAAACTGAGTCGTAGATGATGACAATGACCTCCAGAGTCTTGAATCAGTTTTTTTTTTGGCGTTTTATAACTTTTAACAATTCTGAAGTACGATTAATGTGTAATAAGTGTTGTATTGAATCAACATATAATCCGACATCGATAGATACTTTTGCTTAAATATTGATTAAAGATATTTAGGTATTTCCTCATATTTGTGAACAAAAATAATAATATATAGACAAAACTATAAACAAAAAATATATTATTGTAAAATTTCAATAACCGTAAATTTTTTATTTAAAATGTTTCAATTATTGTAATGATTTCCAGTAAAACATTTGGAAAAAAAATGTTTTACCAATACGTTTTTTTTTTTTAAAGTATTAATGATAATTTATTCCGAAAGCTACACGTGACTGTCTAAACGCGAAGTACCTTTATTTGAATGAAAGTAATATAGATAACGAAATAATAGTTATACTTTTCTGATTGAATGATTTTTTCGATTTAAGAATGTCGTACTTTTAATTAAATGTTACAATAAAAAGTCAATAATCGAATGAAAATCAAGGGTAAAAAATAATCTCTATTTAAGTATTTGATTGAATAAACTCTAAAATATAATTTATAAAAATATAATTGTTTACAAAACATACAACATTTAAAATAATAGGTATAATAAATAATAAAATATTTTCTAACATTATCAAGGAAATTAAATTTAAATTCAATCACAATTAATAACAGTTTTTAAGAAAACAAACAAATAAATGACAGCATTTTAAAAAAACTGAAAAAAATAAAAATTAAATGTCGAGTGGGTAACTACAATGGATATGTTAAATTTGAAGTCAGTGATAAACTATTGAATACGAAAAACGATTCTGACCGAGGATGTTGTCACTTTATATCACTCAGTATATTTCTTTTTTTCTGATAATACTATTAATATATTTTTTTAAATATTGGTATTACAGTAGGTTTATTATTAACTTTTGTCGAAAACAGTGCATTTTTTATTTTATTAGAGATATTATTTTATTAATATTTATTTATATTTCATTATTTTATTATTATTAACTTTTGAGTTAATACCACCTTATTGTAAATAGAGCAAACAAGTTCATATAAATAAATAATAGTTTAAAATCAATTAACATATTTTAAAAATTGTATATTTAATTCTTTTAAATATCATTAATAACAACCTTTAAAGAACTATGTATTCAATTGTCTAGATTTTTTGGCATTGTAAATATTTATTTTAACAACAATAGCTAAAAAAAAAAATAAAAAATCATTTATAAAAAAAATGTAAGTACAAGATATTGTAAAAAAAAAAAAAAAATCAAGCTTACGTAAATAATAGATAATATAAGATTTAAACAACAAAATGAACAATTTCAAAGTGTTATAAATATTTCGAAAAAGTCAAAGTATTTAGAAATACATATTATGTGTCATAAATACTAATATAAACTTAATTTTACTGAACATTACAAGTATCTAATATTATTTGTTTTTGAGTTACATAAAAAAATTGATTTTATCAAACAGTTAGAATTTCAGTTTGTATTTATTTTTTTTCTGATAATTTTTAAATGTACTGTTAATATTTATTTCTGATCCCCAAAAGTACCAAAATTAGATAAGATTTTACCTGATACTATTTTTTTTTAAATCAAAACATTTTTATTGACCCAGAAGGCAATACAATACAGTACAATATAAAATATAGTATTTATGACTCCGTTAAAAATCTTTAATAATTGTTACTAGACATTATATTATGTGAAGAATGATACATGTACATGTATAAATGTAGATCCATTCAAATAATGATTGTATATTATACTTTTATTATTTCGAATCATACAACCACAATTAGATGATTACAAACAAATGGTAATAATAATACATAGATAACTAAAAATAAATAAAATAAATATGAATAAATACAATTCAGAGTCCATATGGATATAAATATAAATATTAATAAAATAAAAATAAAAGGATGCAATTATTGGTTAACAAATATAATTAGTGATATAAATAGAAATTATTGTAGTTTATGGTAACATAGTTGTCTGATTTCAATGTTTGTTTTTGTTATAGCTTTAGATAACCCTTGACCAAAATCTTGCTACTCCGATAGCATTTGGATTTGCATACAGGAGATCTTCTTTCGTACATGAAAATGGGCAGCTTTGGCAGTTCAGTAGATGTTCCATGTTTTGTTCCATACCACACTCGCATTTCGTTGAGATATCTTGTAGCATGCCCCATTTCTTTAAGTTGTTTTTAGATCTACCTACACCTACTCTGAGTCTATTAAGGGATCTCCAGGTTGGCCAGTCTAATTCGTAACCTGCTGGCAGTAGTTCTGCTGGTTCGGACTCTAGTTTATTATTTTGAATTTAGTTATCTAGTTTATTATACTTATACATTTTAAATAATTATATTGCCTATGATATATTTTTTTCTTAGAAATATTTTTGATCGACTTATAGTATCTTAATTTTACGAACTTACATGAACAAAAATAATATAACTCATATGCATGATTATTTCAAAGAAGATTAAAGAAATGTAATTTGTTTGAGATTATCTACGCAACAGTATTTCCAGTATTTCACATGACGTTGAATCTTTCTTAAATGATTTAGTGCACAAATTAAACCGTAAATTTGGTGAACTTGCTGTAGTTATAATTACATTAAAGTAGAGAAATGAGAATATGATTAACGGCAGTGACAAACAATCCAGAAATGTAATTCTAGACGTTATTACTATTTCATATATACGTGTGTATTAAAATTGTTTAAAATCTTGACATTGTAATCGTATTGCTTAAGTAAGATGTGATAAGTTAAATCAAAAAGGACATTGTCTAGAGAACCATTAATTTTACGACAGAGTTTTATTACTCTATTTTTATCAAATATAGCTGTTATATAAAACCCTGTAGAAAAGTTATTAAGTCTTAATCACATTCATATGTCATGTCATATTATATTCTCATACATTCAATATAATTTCTTGAATGTGATCATTACCTATATGTAGTATGTACAGTTAAACTCCACTAGTAATATTTATTTCAAAATAATACAGTTTAAGTTTTGAGAACTGCGAAAGAAGTCTTATTGGATTCACAATTAAGTAATTTTATCTCTGTTAACATTTTTATGATAATTAAATATAATAATTATAAAATACAGCACTAATAATTTGAAAAAGGTATTGATGTTATAGGTAATACCTAAATGTAATTAGACAATCGTTTACATAATATGATATGAAGTTATTTTAACCTATCGTTTTCGTAGTTAAATTAGCTATCTAATTATTATTTTGTACTATGTATTATTATGCATTTTGTATAATACACAGTATTCAATTACTTATTAAAATCATTACAATCAAATATAGGATAATTGATTTGGTCAACTATGATTGAAATGCTATTATTTTAAAAATAAAAATATATTAAAAACATGATAGTTTAGTTTCAACCATTCGTAATAATATTACTTGATGCATTTAACTATAATATAAACAAAATTTACATTTCTTGAAAAACAATACTAACACATAATTGTATAAATAGAACAAATTGTTGATATTAAATAGTAATATACACGTATACATTTACATATTTATCTAGATAAAATTAAAGATGAATATTTTTTTATTTTGGATAATACAGTTAGATAAATTTAAAAACTAGTGATATCTAATTTAAATAAGTTATTTTCTTAATAGATTCTTTAAGTTTGAAAAAAAAAACCTATTAAAATAAGAAAATCGTCTTAACAGTAATTTTTATGAAATCTCAACACTTTTTTTTAGAGCCCGAGCTTCATTAATTTTCAACGTAAATTTTCCAAACTCAACTGCTCTAAAATGTGTTTTATAAACTTTAACATTAATTTTATAAATTATAAAATGTAAAACAAACAACAATATTATTAAAAACTAATTAATTTCATTAATTACAAGAGTATTATTGAATTGTATAATGATTTAGATACAACTGAATTTTGGATCTTATGAATTAAAAATATAATGCTAATTTTAATACTCTCATTTTAACATCGTTTCGACTTTTCGAGGTTTTAAAAGAACACCTACAGTCGTACACATTATATAATTGGTTCTTTTTCACGTTAAGTAGTTTCATTTTATGGATCACGTTATCCAAAAATCTATCGCACCTAGCTAATAATATGAATTTAAATAAATATCAAAATCGCAATAATTTGATACAGAATTTAGTGTATAATATGCTAACAATTGTTTTATGAAGATACTCAACTATGAAATTACAGTGTAATTTTTCATAACAGTTTATGAATATGAAAAATTAAATAGTTTGTTATTAATAAATTTTTAAATATAAAATTTCCTAAATTAATTTTAAACTATATATTTTAATAAACATAAATAATGTAAAAATAGTACCTACATGACAAAAAATTATCTGACAAAAACACAGACTAAATTAGTCACTTAGTAATAAAAAAAATAATAACTGTTAAATATGAGGAACATATGTTTAATAAAAATGATAAATTTATATTCTAAATCGTCAAATTTTGATTTGAAAAAAACTGCCACATAAATTTTAAAACGAATGAAAACCATACACATCATACTGATTAAATAGAAAAAACCAATTTTTCTGGAAATAGAAAGCTTTTAAATATATTACAAACCAGAATGAATTATAATGTATGTACAATGTAGATAGATATGATTGAATTGTGGAAACAGCCAGAAAATAAACAACACGATTGGATTAATATATTAGAAGAAAAGTGATTGCATGAGTTACAAATATCGATAAACAAATGACATTTCATCCCGATAAGTAAAAATGTATTTTGTAGATTAAAACATATCATCAAAATTTTATTAGATACTGCTAAAAATATAAAAGTATATTTAATATTTATATTATAAATATAAATATTATTATTATTTTTTATTATTTTTTTATTTATATTTTTTATTTATTAATATATATTTTTTTTTTCAATGAATATGTTTTTTATTAATACAATTTTCACCTATTAATTTTATCAACTATTTCACGTCTATAAATGTGCATAAAAACTAGGTATTAATATGTTATTTCCAATTCCTGAAGCTCAAATAATGAAAATTATTATTATATTTTATCTTGTTAATTGACATTTATATAAATTCAAAAAGAAAATTAAAAATATGAAAAAATTAAAATTTCGTTTTGGCTCCAATGTATTACAAAATCTATACAAAAGTCATTAACTTATATAAATAGGATTGATATTTTTGAAGCAATTTTAACTATACAATTAGTAACCTAGATACATATAATTTTTTAGTAACTTACTTTTCAGTATGTTAGTAACATGGGGTTGGTGTAATAAATTAACATTTTTGCTGAGAATTAAATGTAATAACAAATAATTTGAAATTAAATTGCCTATTGAGATGATTGAATAATTTAAGAATGTACCACATAGACGGGCTGATTATAAAATATCGACTACTTATAATTTTAAGATATCCTTTTCAAAAAAATTACTCTTTTTTCAACCGTACCTAGTGTTAATAATTATTAATGTTTATAGCACAGAGAAAAGTTTGATCTGAGGAAAAATAAGAGAAATGATTGAAAATGGTTATTAAATGATTTTCATAATATATATGCTTAGTATATGTTTTTTTAGATCTAAGATTTAAATAGTCATATAATTAAATTGATATTTAGTTATAATATTTGCTTAAGATATACTTTATGTATAACACTAAACAGTTTATTAATTCAGTTGGTAAAAAATGCAAATTTTTCCTATATATTGGTCTACCAATATATTAGTTAAAATAATAGTAGTGTTTATTTTTTAATACGATTAATATATTTTATAAAGTTTACATAATATTATAATTATTATCAATTCATAAATATATAAAATATATTTATATAATATGATTAATAACATCTCAACTTAAAAAATAACATTTTTTTTTTTTTGTATAGTTAAAATACACTTTAAAATTGAAGCTAGTTTTATTATTATATTAGGTACCTATACTAAATTATGAAGTAAACTATATTTATTGACAAGATAATATATAGTATAATATGTATATACACATATTTATATATGTTTATTAGAAAAAATATAAATTATTAATGCTTTCGATATTTGTTAAAATATTGAATTACAGTCATTAAAAAATAAAAACTTATTTTATTAGCTTTGCTATTATACAAAAGAACCTTTATACAGTGACTCATAATAACATTATACAAAAGTTATTTACCGAGTGGAGTGTAAACTTTTACTACTATAATATAATATCCTTTGCAGAGACGAAAATAAATATACGGTCGAGGTAACTCGTATTATAACAGTGATGAACCGATTCTTTCGTCAATGGTCACCCTTACCCTTGGCTATTGACTTGCAGAAATACACGTCGTGTCACTTCAAAAGCATTTCTACCCAATGCATAGCCTTGGTCATTACCAAGAAGTCTATATTATAATATAAACATAATATTTTATGTACGAGTATATGTATAGTATATACCTACATTATACAGCAAAATATTGACGACAACGGAAACTAAACGCATAAGTGTTTTATGTTCGACAACATGGTACTAATTAATTGTATGTGAAATCGATTCATGGACCCTCAACGCGCACAATATTATAGTACATTAGTTCTTATTTTCATAATACTTTTCCCTGTACTTTCAACAATCATATGTGCGACACGGGTGAGGTAAAATATTGACGATCAAAGGCCACTCCAATACTCGTGTGCTACTTCATACGCAGCACCCCTTGTGTATAACTAAATTGATTTCAGGGGCTGATTGGAAAAGGCACGAAATAACGGGATTCCAACATCTTTATACTTCTGTCTCTTTTATTATTTTCGTAAATTCACTACCTAGTTATATCTGTTCCACTCACAGCAGCGATAATCAATTGAATGTGTTTCCAAACATTTTGATTGGGTAAACACGTTTCATTAAGAACAGGCATGACTATTTTTTGCAATAGACCTTTTTTCAATTAACTTTGGATATGCAATTGCAATTGACAGAAAACATATATCGGTTAAAAGAGACTGAAACTTTTAAAGGTGTAGGAGCTGATACGTTTTTAGCAAAAAAACTTGTATCACCGAAAACTATTACGCCTCATGAAATAGTCAGATTTCGCAACTTTTTTTTATTTGAAAGACTTTATGCAGATCGAATTGGACTATAAAATGCAAAAATCGTTTATATATTTAGAGCAATTTAAAGTTAATTTAAACATTGCATTCCAATGTGACCTGAAGAAAGTTTTTATTTTTTAAATAATAAAAATAAAAAACGATCAAAGTCTGATGATTCTAAAGCATAGCCGTTTTTATAATCACTATAACTAGTTATAATTTTGGTATTTGATCTGGCTTGGTTTTATTTTTTTATACTGCTTTATGTATGGCCGACTTTGACATAACTCAAAATTAACCCGAATTCCTTAAGTAAAGTATGTGTTGAGTAGTCAGAAAATATAATTTGAATACTGTGGAAGTACAAAATTATATAGATTGAAGTATATTTCACAAATAATTACATAATTTAATTTCATAAAATAAGACTAATAGATAATACTATTGAATAAAAGGGTAAATTTTTTACATTGAAACTTCTATATAACGAAGTCGAATAAGCAACAAAAAAAAAAATTATAATATGGAGGAATTCGTTAAATATAATTACGTTTTCATTAACAACGAAGTTCATAGTTCTTAAAAATATTTCGTTAAACAGAAAATTTCTTAAAATGGAAGTTCGTTATATGGATGTTTCACTGTATAACTATTACTAAAGCAAACTTGTAAAATTCAGATAAACTATAAGATAAATTGCTTGTGTGAAAACAAATAGTTGGGTATCACTTTTTTAAGCAATGGAGCTTAATGGAGCATTAAATGGAGCAATTTTAATCCATTTAACGCAAGAGAAATATTCTGAGAATTGTTAAGAAAATATATGAATTAAAAAAAAAATAATATACATAAAAAATTTATTGAAAACTATTTTTTTTATCAAGCTATTTTAAGCGTCTACGGTAAAAATGTCAAATGATAAAATCTTAATTACTGCTAAGGCTCATTTTTAAATTTAAATTGTTAAGCACGAATAATTTTAGTATTATATAATTATTTAAACATATTTGAGAAGTATTAATTAAAATCATTTATACAATTTTAAACTTTGTGTTTGTATATTATTTTATAGAAAAACACATATATTATAAAATTTAACACCGCATTTTGTTATATATAGTATACAAAATTGTTTGACAATGATAACATTATGAGCATCAGAATAAGGCTGATGAGAACATGGACAGTAAACTAATGATCAACTTTAAACGTAAACAAAAACATAATTACATTTTGTTTTTAAATCGTTAAATATATATATAAATAAAATATACATATCATATGGATATTTTTTAGTAATGTGTAATAATCGTAATCATAAAATTAATACTACTTAGTAAAAAAACGTTTAATAGATAATTTATTGTTAGATATGATATTTTATAATGATTTCCATCTATAAATTAGTTTAATTTTTACAATTATTTTAGTTAATTCTTTAAATTTGAATATTCGTGTTTTATAAATTAGTTTATTTATATTTTTCAAAACATTACTCATTGAGTATGTATATTACAATAAAAATAACTTTACACACAAGTGCAAAAACAATATTTAGTTCAAAATATTCTAAAGTGTTAATTGCTTATTTATATTTGTATTATTTTCTACATATAATATGTTGATTAGACAAAAACAGAGACGCATTAAGTTCGTTAAGTTTGGGAATGTTAACTACGATGATTAATCTGTATTTTCGGTATATCACATTATTGGAGGACGACCATAATGCGTGGTCCGTGGTTTGTAAAACATTTTAATTAAATTGTTTAGTTGTCACCCAATAAATGATGCTAGTTTTGCAATCTATTGATATTATGACAATTCTATTCGTCTAAAAAATAGTCTTAGAAAGTGGTTTTAAATGACTCGTGGATTTATGAAAGTATTATTTTTGATAGTTTAATTGATATTGAAGAGGTACCTACACATATACTTTTTACACATATTATACGTAATTAATAAACGTATATTAATTTCCTGAATTTTTCAATGTAGACTTTGGCCTGGATCATGAAAAAGAAACTAATCTTACTAAAGCACTGGCTTTCTCGAAGATAAATATTGACCATTTTATTAGAACTGCATATCTCCGGTTGAAATTATTTTTAGAATTTAAAAACGTTAGTTCAGTTAGTTCCTGTTAGAATTGATAATTATTTTTATATGATACTCATGGAAAAAAAACTTAGAAAACCATTAGGGAGTTTAATGTTACAATAAGCGTTATCATTTTAAGTCATTGCTTCTGAATTTTATTTGACGTACCGCCGAAAACCTAAAAATATTAATTTTATTATTCCTGGTCTAAAATCCTTTGCCAATTTTATTACACCGCGTCATAATCTGAGAATAAATTACATTCACATACATACATACATACATAAGACAGAAATGTGATGGTATAGATACCATAAAAAAAAACAAATAAATAAAACATTAAAATAAATTAATAACAGAAAAAAAATATCAGGTATTTGCATTCTTGAACTTTTGATGTATACACATTAGGTACATAGAAAATTGTTTGTATGTTCCTTAATACATAAAGTTTAATAATTTATAAACTATTCGTTTAAATTTTTATTTATATCAATCAACATTAAATAAAATAATCGTATACAAGAAAATAAAATAAAGTGGATTTCATTTAATTATTTAAACATTTTGTCTTTAAGTTTGCTCAATAATTTTAAAAGCTATAGTTTAAATTAATTAATTTGTTAAGTTAAAACTAACATACTTGGTCAAACACGTTGTATATTTTAAGGAAGGTGATTTTAAAATTATTGATGGAATTCAAGTGTTCTAAAACTTTCAAAAATATATAAAATTATACAATAGCCTCTATTGTTTTTAAAATGATATACTTGATTTGCTTTTATAGATAGTTAATTTATTAAATTTGTAAAAATGGTAATATGGGTAGGTACCATAAAAATATACTTAACTATACTTAACTAGAAAAATATAAGAGGTCAATAATGCGTTTATTATTATTATCATTATTAATCGCTAACTATATACAGCTAAGAATTTGGCTGTAAACTGGAGGAAAAAAATGCAGAAATATTTTAGACAATAACGACCGTTTTTGTGGTACCAGTTTCATACATGTTAAAAATGCTTTTGAAACATATTTAAAATAGGAATTTAAAGATTTAATAATTTGCAATTCCTTTTAAATATATATATTTATCATAGAGAGTTATCAGGGATAACATATTTTGGTTAAACAATTTTTGCTTTGGATATATAAATATTTTTTTATGATAATTACATTTTTTTTTGTGTTTTATTATTGAACGAAGTCAAAAGAAAATATATCCCTTATAAATTATAATACTATAGAACATAATATTAGGACTTTTTTTTTTTACTTTAGTATTTTGTATTTTTATGTATAAAAATACAAAATAAGAATCCATTTCAATTGTTTTCCTAAATCTGTTTCAAAATTTATTTAAAATACAAAGAAGTATTTAAAAAATTATCAAGTATGGTTACCGGGTTTATACGCTTAGTTTATTTTCAAGTATTCATTTCAAGCTCGTTTGTTTCAAGCGCACATAGTACCCTCACTTACGTCTATTATTGCTATACCTGCCACCTGGAAACGAGACTTCAGTTAAACGGGTAATGTTATTCTGTGAAAGCGTTAAGGGAACATCACACAAAATTGACCGAATATATTTCACAGCCTCCACTGCAATATTAGCTAACAGAATCATATAATATGCCTACTCGAAGCTGTCGTGTCTAAATATTATTACCATTTACCACGGATACATTATTCGGTTATACACACCCTTGACGATGGATGCGTACGTGTGTGAGATTAAATCCCTCGTGTGATATTCGCTGTACCCACTTATTGCGGCGTGCAGCATGTATTGAGTTTCTTACTCGTACTTGTTTCATTTGTACTATGCAATGTGTGGCCGACCACATTGTTTATTTTAGAGAGATCTGATGTTTGCTGATATTATATTATATTAGGCATTTTCAAATTGTTCTTCATTTGGAAGAAACTTGTAGTCACATTATAAAACAGGACTAAATCTAAAAAATTGTTTCGATGACCAACCTGTCGATACATACATTTAAAGAAGTAAAAAAAAAATGCATTATTAAAAGATAATTAACACCATATTTTTAAAATAAATAAATTAAATTAGGTAGGTAACAAATAAGTATTACGATAAATTACCTTATTGATTTAAAATGATTTTAACTTTAAAGTTGTATTATCAATCTTTTATTTCAATTAAATAAATTCTTCATTAAAAGTTGTATTTTTCTATTATATATAGTTTTGTATTATTCTATTATATAGACTACTAATTTATTTCAATTCACCGAACGTGTCCGTTAAATGATATTTTTTCTGCATAATATATTGATCTCTGAAACACTCAAATACAATAAACGTTAATTATTCAATCTTAACGTTTTCGTAACACTAAACAAAATTAACTCACTGCAAAATTACATGATAATCGATTCTTATTCAAAGAGCAATGCAGTATGCCAAATGTTTACAGAGTGCTAAAACTTGTTTAAAGCAGTACTATATAGCAGTACATACTATTTTAATAACATGTTATAACATGAATATTTTGCTACTACGACAAAGTCGTTGAGTAGTATTTATTTAAAATAAAAGTTTCTACGATATAATAAGTAGATAAAAAAAAACATAAAGCTTTGAGAATGATTTTTATCAACTTATATATTTTGCTGTGAGTATTAAAAAAGTTTATACTCTCTGATGGTTACATTAATAATTTAAAACTTGAACTTTACAATTTTTTCAAATATAAAAATAGGTTTTGATGTTGTTATTTTTAATAAAACTCTATTTAATAAAATATCTTTGGTTCTACATTTTCATAATAATTACAATGCCCATTGCTATTATTTCCTAAATGAATATATTATATACTATATACTAGCAATTTTAATATTCGAATTATACAATTTGAAATGATTACAATAATTATTCATTTTATATTTAAAAAAAAAAAAATTAAAATTATTAAAGTTGAACAATTATGTACCAATTTCTTGTAGAATAAGGTGTTACCGCCGTGATAAGTGAATCAATATAGATATGTTAAATTTAAGTTCAATGATATAATATCATAGTATGCGAAAAATTATTTTGAGCAGAGACTTAAAGTTTATATTATTAAATAAATAGTATTTTACTGCGTAATATTGGAAAATTTGATTTCTTCAAAGTTCAAATTATTAACTAGATAAAATTCTATATCTGAATCACTCTTAAAATTGAAAACTATACTACTTTTTTTATTACTGATCATGTTTACAGAAATAAAAAAAATAATAATGACACAAATCATTATAAAATCAATACATTTCTCGCTTCTTTTAGAATTTAAATGTCATTTACTATACTTATATAATAAAACAATTAATTAAATAAATATTTTTATTCTTCTAGATAAATTCGATTGGACAGTATAAAGTTTTGTAAAATTAATAGGTAATTTTATAAACTATATTTGATTAATATCCATTCATTAAACAAAGTATAATGTATTACATTATTTATTATAAATATATAAAATACAGGAAAATAGCCCACTTGGTAGGCACATCTACTGAATAATTTATACATTTTTTTAAATTTTTTTTGTTATGTTTTACTCTATTAACATTAATACAAAAACAAATTATTATTATTATTTTATTTATATATATATTTTAAATATTGTATTATATACATAATTGTGTGAAGAAGAATAAATAATAAATAAATGATATATTGTATAGAACAGATGCATATATAATATAATTAAATATAAAAATAAATTATATATTCTTGCAAACTGAATACTAAGAAAAATTAAAATACTATATATTTTTTTTCAGAAAATAAATAAGTTTTTTCAAAATAAAGTTTCACAACAGTTGTAATTAGTATCAATTAAAATCATGAACCCAATGCCAAACGAAAGCAACTCATTTAGAGTATAAATTTAAAATAAGTTATTCAATTGAAGACGATGTTGTACGAGTATTTTATATAGATACATAATTAATTTTTTGTGTCCAATAAATAATAATTTTAAATTTATTTTACAATGTACTATGTAATATTTATTAGCTATTGTGATACATAACTCATTTATTTTATATATAAATAATATTAAATATACAAAAATAGTTTTTTTTTATTATACTTCTTAGAAATCCCATACTTAAATTATTCACGATTAATATTAAATATAACATTTTTAAAATAAAATGTTAAACTGATAATATTTTTAGTAAATATTATATATTTTCGTTTTTATTTTACAAAAAAACATTAAAGTTAAAGTTAAAACAGCTAAGTGCATAGGGTTTGCTTGATTATATTTTCTATAGACACTGTAAATTGTTAAATATTTATTATACTAGTTGAATAATAATGTTATTTAGGTACTCTAGATAACTTAATTGGTATACATTTATGAATGTTTAAACTTGTATATGAAAGGTTTTGATCAAGTTTTTTTTTTTTAATTTTTGTATAAATAATAATTATCTAAGCCCAAAAACAATGCTGATATGGGTCAAGGTTAGATATTGCAAATGGTCAAATTTAAACGTGAACATTATATTTGAGAAAATATAATTCAATTGACTCACGCGATTTTTTTTTTTTTTTATGGTTATTTTGTTAGAATATAGTTTTATAGTAAAACAAAAAAAAAAATGATACTAAAGAGTTTGCTATGTATACTTTATGTTAACTTAGTCGAACTAATTCTAATGTTAAATAAAACAATTAAAAAAGATTCAAGCATTCCTTTAACTATTTTTTATATAAATTTTCATTCATAATATATTTTTGTTTAAATCCTATATTATATTGCCCTACTTTTCTTTATTTGTTTTTTTTTTTTTTTTTTTTGTGAAGAGCCAAACGTTTTAATATCTGATGACGGATATTGGAATTTTTACAACAAAGAGGTAATTCTAGTCGTATTGAACAAAAAAAAAAAAAAAAATAAATAAATAATAAAAACGCATTATAAGTTTTATTTTATAAATACGTTCTACAAAGTCAGAGTAATAAAAAAAATCGACTGTCTGCCTGTTTCGCAAAGGGATTTAAATCTATTTTTCCATTTTCAAATGGTCATAAATTATAATCAGAAAATTATAGAATAATATAATAGAAATCCTTTTCTGTATTTTATCAACCGGTTAATTTAATTTCTATTTTTCTTCTTCAACGCATTAACTTCGAGTATTTACTAATATTTTTTTCACCCTTAGATGATGGTACCATGGCACGATTTTTCTTTTAGATTTAAATATTTGATTGCCCAATAGTAAAAAAAAACTGACTAAACAAATCGTCTATTCAATATTAGGTGACGACACACCAATTCGATGTTTGCTCATGCTGTGATGATATGTTCGACTTTACATTGTTTCATTAAACAAACATCTTGGATAAATATACATTTAAGTTTGAAAATGCAATCTTCTTCACGTAGAATTGCTGTAGTATACATTAGCTTAACCAAACTTGAACGAAGTTTGTTATGTGTATTCTTTGTACAATAATGCCAACACCGAATCACACCCCCGGGAAACGGAAAAATAATTTTGTTGAATTGATAGTGAGTAATTGACAAATGAAGATTTTTCAAAGAATAATTAAATTAGGTACATACTATATAATAAAGGTTTAAATCGTATGCATCATCAGTGAAGTATTATGTATTTAAATAATTGTATATGATATTAATAGAACATTTTAATTAAATTATTACTTCGATTATTTCACAGCTTATATTTAGTGTTTTCTTATAATTATACTTATATTATAATAATATGTTAGTTGATTCTTAAACGAACATTTAAAAACTATAATACTTTTTTAATTTTTGTTTCTATCATATGTGTGTTATCTTTTTAAAAATAAAATATGTCGAATATCAATTTAACTATAGTATTCATATATATTTTATATTTTTATTATTTATTTTTAGTTAAATAGTTAGTTAAATTAGTTTAAATTATTTTATGTTAATATAATTGATTGGACATATTTCTCTATTTTTTACTTTATAAATTTTACATGCATGAGTATTATATAGTATATAAAAACATCATTAATTTTGTATTTTGTAGATTTCTTTGATCTTTAGAGCAATGTATTAATTTTATGATATATATATATAATTAATTTTCGGCGAATTTCAATATAAACCAATATATTATTATGATTAAAACAACATTTCTGACAGTTCTGGTAACACGGCGTAATGGATAGGCAGTTTAGGTACACTTCATAAAAATAAAACATCATTATTATAATAATATATTTATTAATTATATTTTATTCCATCAATTAAAATTTACAATTACTGTAATATAATATACATAACAAATTCTAACAAGATAGATCATGTTCAATGATTGTTTTGTTTATATCTATAAATAATTTAAAATTAGTCTAAATTAAATATTTTGAAAACGTCGATAATCATTATTATTTATATAACAGTGAAATTTTTTCACAATTTTAAGATTGATATTATTTAAATTATCATAAAATAATTAAAACTAAGAAAGGTTTTTGTACTAATAATAGAAGATTTTAATATTAATTTTAATGTCGTCTAAATCTGTACTTCATTCATTTAAAGATAAAATATGTGGTTTTAAGCTATTTTTTTTTTTAAATTAATTATAAAAAAATTAATAAATTATTTATTCAATTTTAAAATCATAAACTTAAAAATTAAAACAACGTTTGAATTTTTAACTAAAAAAAATTGAGAAGTATTTTATAAAAATGTAAACTTTAAACGTTTATAAAAAAAAATGTTACTACGTACATCGATATTGTCTTCTAAATTATGTAAGAATGAACATGAGAAACTTTGTATTTAATTTCAAATATTATACATAAAATTAACCATACATTTTATCATATATATTATATTAAAAAATCTATCCATTTTAAATAACTATTTATACATTTTTTTTTGTATAGAAAACTATAAAGGGTGATGTTTTAAAAAAATGTCATCATTAAAGTAAGATAAAAATAGAAACGAGAACTTTATTTAAAATAATATCCATAATTTTTAACGATTCTTAAGAAAGAAATATAAGAAATACACATTACTCGTTGGTGAACGTTGGAATACAACTTAATTACTAAAACATCAAACTTAACACGCTTTTTCATGCATATAATTTCAGTCACACCCAGTGATAATAAATACAAAGTAATTACCTAACCTAACCAATACGTCTTAATATACATAAATAATAAATAAATATAGTATAATATGTAGGAGGCGCTTCCTTTACGCCGACCCATTATTAATAAAAATAATATTAATCACATAAGATTGAAAATATATATAATATATATATTATTTATTTTTTTACAAATAAAAAAATTATTTTATCTTTTCGGTAATTTCTACTACACGGTAAAACCTAACATACTTTTACTGTGAACTATACGTCAATGGTGTGAAAATATAACAAAAATTAATATTTTAACTGTTCAATTAATTATTTTTCAAATAAAGGACTATGTGTTATTATTTGTTATTTTATCAAGTTGTTTTCAAAATACATGATATTGACACATTTAATTTATTTGGACAAAAGAAAAAAAAATATTTTGTTTTAAACTTTTAACAAACCCTATTTTACACAAACTGAAAATTTTCTAACAATTGTTTTAATGATTAAATAAACTATCAAAAAACTAAGTATGTGTTGTCATAAAATTTTAACTATCAAACGATTAAAACGCCCGTACGTGTGTCATTATTTTATATACCTTTAATTTGCAATCTAAATTAACATATAATTTAAGTATATTTATTCTTCTTATTTTTTCATTTAAGTGTGCGTATGTATTGTAGACTTTTTAATAATAATACTAACATGATTTCATGGTACCCGCGTATAATTTTGAAGAAACTCTTCAAATCAAAAAAACAATAAAAGTCTTGTTCGTGAAGAATGGTCTATAGATGACAATACGGTATAAAGTTTCTATAAAAACTTTTAAAAGCAGCTGACTTCCTATTTCCATACATCGTTTTACCATACTTCTTGAAGTTTATAAAAAAATATATATATAAAATAGTAGTACACAAAAGTTTAACGTTCTATGGTCTACACTCTATATAAAATACTAGCTATATTGTATGGGATTTTTCTCATTTTTAGTTAAGTGCAAATGTTGTAAAAAAATAAAAGGCAAATAATAATAATTCAAATAAAAACAGACAGAATAGTTTTTGATTTTATGAAATATTAATGATTCGAAATATTATATAAAATCTCAGATGTGTGTATATATTATATTATATATAATTTTTATAACAACTATCAAAGTTGACTACCATAATATAATATCATCATACTATTATAGTAATACCTATCTAGTACCACTATGTATATATAAAAAAAATACATTTAATTCAAGTATTTATCTGTTTACCGAGGTGTAAAAATAAATAGTTTTAAAGGTTTAAAATTATTATGCTTGAATAATAATTTAAACTGTATACAAAAATGTGACTCAAAAAACTTCTCAAAAAGCTTTAAATATATTGAATTAACTAATTAGGTTTTCAATGGAAAACACTAAAGTACATTGTCTGAAACTGTATAGTGGAGAAGGCATAATTTCTTATACATTTTGAATATGAACGTCTGTTTGTCGTTTCTATGTGACAAAACGGTAGACTTGAGCGATGATTAATGGATTATATCGTTTTTTCGTACATTTAACTCTATTTCTTGATGCGAAACGTATACAATGAAAACAATAATTTATCGAACGAATAAGGCATGTAAAGTTTTAATCGGCCAAATGAAGCTCTTAGCGTATTAACTGAAACAGAAAAATAGTTATTATTTTTGTTATTAATATAAGTGCACTTTTTCAATAATTTTATTATGGGCATAACAACAGAATATATAATGTTCAGTGGCGCACTGAGAAGGGGTAAGTGTTTAACCCCAGTACTAAAACATATATAATGATTATTTTTATGAATTAATACATTAATAACATATTATACATATATAATTTATTTATACATAAATGGTAAATTCCCCCACCCAAAAATAAATACTGCGTACATCCCTGATAATGTTTAAATGTAACTATTATATTTATATTATAGGAGCAATATATCAATCACTATTAATTAATAGTAATAATATACATATACTATATAATAGTATATAGGTACCTATATTTTTCCAATAAATAAATGACTTTTTTTTTTAGAAAAGTAAGTCATTAATTTATTTTTCAATTAATTAATAAAAATTTCTGATATATTACATTATATATCATTACAAGATTACATTTTTTTTTTTTTTAAATATTTGAGTTAATGCAAAATTAATTTTTAAAATTGTCGTATTCTATATTACAATAACATAGTATAATTAATATTAATAATATACAAAATACAAATAATTAACATTATAATAATGAACGGATTCAGAACTGCTAAATCTTTTTGTACTACGTGAATTAATTTCAATGAGTAAACGTGTCAAAATAAAATGTTAGGTCTTTAAATAAACTTAAGTTTTAAGTTTTCTATTCAGTTTTAAAAATGGCTACTGAAAGTTTTGAACTTAATGAAATTTATTAAAAGACAAAATAAAATAGATTTTTTCTTTAAATGTTGTTAACCATATTAATATACATTAATAACATAGATTGAACTATGTTATTTTTTATAAAAATTAATTTTTGAAATAATATAGTTATTTTCAGTTAAATGACCACTTAGTAAAAAATAATTCATAATTTTTTTTTATAAAATAAAAATGTCTGTCATACTAAATTTAATGTGATGTAATGTTCTTAAAGTGTATTTACGCAAAATCAAAAATATATATAAACAAATAGTTATATATTTATATACCATTATACACATTTAACATAATATGCATATTTAAAGTAGGTATGGAAATGTTTCTATCAATAATATTATTGATTTCAATCCAGTTGATATAAATTAAAATTATTCTTTGCTATGAGTTATTTACTTAGCTAAATAAGAATTATAAAATAATATAGTCAAATAGTAATATACTTAGGTATAATGAGTATGTATATGTATAAATATTAATTAGTAAAAATATAATTAATAAACATGAAATGAGAATAATTTTGAATGAGTAATTATGAAAATATTATGTTAACATTTTATATCTGTTACTATTAGAACTATAAATTAAATATATTAACCATTCTGAGAAAATAGTTTGGAATTTCGATAATTGTACGCACTAATAATGGTTGAAACTACAGAGATTAACAACTTTTTATTTTATTTAAATACACTTTTATTAATAAATTATAATTTTCAAGAATTATGAGTATAATAATTCTTTTCTCGGAAAATTATTAAAATATATTATATTAATTTATAATATTGTCGGAGTTCTTCTAAAAACGATGCAAAAAAAAATTAAGAAAAATTCGCATCTTTTGTGAACAAATTACGGTTACACAGATAAATAACATACTGCACAAATATATGTCACAAATAAAAATCAAACAATGACAATTTTTAATCAACCAATCGGAAACGGAAAGTCTTATGTATAGTAAATTGTAACAATAATAATACAACAAAAACGCGCGTATTAGATTGTAGGGGTATGGGTATTCCATTTATCCGTTATTATTATTATTATTATTATTGTTGTTGTTGTTATAAAGGTCGAACGCGGCCTTTAGCCTTCGCGTCTCCGAGGCGTAATCCGTTAATTAGCAAAGTTCCAATCAAAGGTGAGTGCCGGAGGGACCGTTGCCTAGCGCGTCTTCCGCCCATCGTATCCGTAGCAAAGGGTCATAATATTATAGCATTTTATCTTATTTCATCCTCACCTGCCTTACTACCAACCAATTCCCTTACCAGCAACCCACACTCCACACGAATACCAAACTTTATTGCTCCTGAATTTACCCGTGATGTACGAGCAAACATCTTAGTAAGTATTCACACCGAAATAACACCACTCTAGCAATACAACACTATATCGACGTCGTACGCTTATCTTTACAATACAAATATACTAATATAATCAATCATCACATCAATTATCATATTTTATTTGTACACTGAATATTAAACTTGTTATCATCGGATGTAGATTTGAATCAAAAGTAAAAATTTCAATCTGAATAATAAACAATTTAATGTATAAATATTGGAGTTTTAGAATCAAGCTATATATTATCTCTTATCTATTTGATTTGTTTTTTATTTTTCTGCAATTACTTATACTTGTATACTTTTTAAATACTGTTTACTTTTTTAAATGAGTTTTATACCAATTTATTATTACACTTAACAAAATTCTCATCAGTACTTATTTTTTTTTCTTAATCCAATTTGTTCTAAAGTTGATATCAAAAAAGAAAAATACGAAAAACGTATTTTTTTGTACGTTTAATATTGTACTGCAAAAACAATCGATAAGTAGTGTCTTTTAAAGATTTTTTTTTAACAATCATACAATGTCGACACAATTTATGTATTTGAAAAAATATCCGTCATAGATACTCATTAAAAACTATAATGATCATCTTTTGATGACATAATACGACATATACCATTATTATTATATGGTTTATTAAACTGAATCTATCCAAAAATAGTTTAAGTATTTGATATTAATAAAAGCATTGAATTGTTTTATGTTTATATAAGCTATCACTTTTTAATTGCAATGAGTTTGAAAATATGCAGTATTAATATAGAATATTATATATAATGTAGATTATTTTTTGTTTAATTATGTTGCAAGACTATTTTTAGTATGAGAAATTATTTTCCATAATATAAGAATTATAAAAATATTTCCTCTGATAATATTCCAATAAACACAAACATAAATCGAATAATCAGTGATAAAAAAATTAATGATTTTTCAAGAAAGTCTTCATTTATTTTATTAATATACATTATTTTTCAACAAATATTTAGCCTTTTAAAATTAAATAAAAAATAAAATATTTCTTTAAATAAATATGACTAAATTATTATTATTATTTTTTAAAGTAACTCCATAACAAAATGTAACCTTTTTTTTTGTATACATAGTATAAATTAATATAATGATAATTTACTCCAGATATAGTTTTCAGTGCAATTCATTACATTTTTATTTAATTTAATGCTTTTTGAATCGAAAAATATTTATTTATTATGAATTATTATTATAATATCAAATAATCATTATGATTGGTGTGGATTTTAAAAGAAATTGCGTATCATTAATGCATTGTTAGTAGGAACACAAGTCCATTAAATTGAAATGTTTCATAGTGGTTTATAAAAAAAAAATTTTAAAAAAGCTTTTAAAGGAAAACTTTTATGAACAACGAGAAGCTTTTAACAGTAGTTATAATTGTTAGGTTATTCAGGATTGATAAATAGATGGAGTTATTTAGATATATTTTTAAAGTACTATAATCTCCTTCAAAAATTAAAAATAAAGTATAAATCGTACAAAATTAATAATTTACTATAAAATTTAACTTTAAAATATAATATGAAAGTTAACTTTAAATAATTTATATATTTGTAAAAATATTTGAACTAATAAATATAAATCTGAATAAAAGTTATTTTTAATGTTTTTAATTTATTTATATTTTTTATAAAATATATTTATTTATATAGTTTTATTCGACACTTCCATTATGTCTTACAATATTGTTAAAAATTTGTAAAATTTAAAATCAAATTAACATTGAGTACTTTTTTCTAAACCTTAAAATTTGTAAAAAGATTATTTGTGAATAACACGAATCTTGCATAAATGTTTGACGTCTAACCAAATTAGTTAGGAAACGAAAAACTTTAATTCTCTCTTCTACCCTTTAAAATGTTGGCTCTAAAAAAAAAAACTTTACTCAGATCTGAAATGATTAAAATTTAAAAGTTTTAATGAATTTGTTCCGTCATGCTAAAAAAAACTATTACTATATAATAATTGATACTGAGTGGCTTTAGTTTTTGATAAATTTTAATCTCAGGTTTCGTGTAATGTGATATATCCCTACATTTAATGAATAATCATATTATACGTATGAAATGTTTTTTAATATCTTGCTCAAACTAGAACACTTAGTCCATTTATATCCAGACAATTTCACATATTCGTTTACGCTATTATAGTTTTTATACAAACTCTTTCGGTTAAATATAAGTTTTAAAAATGTTTATAATAATTATAAAAGAAAAAATGCAAGGAATTAGTAAAAAAAAACATTTTCAAATACATGGTTTCAGTCAAATTAAATCGTTGAAAATGATGATGAAGGATTAACATATAAAATGTCTCATTAAACTGTTATTAAAGAATTCACTGCATGCAAGCATGCGATTCAAAGCACATTAGAAAACTGTTGCAACAATACTGAAAGACCTATCTCCCTTCTGATAAATTTTTCTACGAATGAGTTATTGCTTTAACTTAGTTGAACACGCAAATAATTTTTTGTCGCCAAATCTTCTTAACACATTCTCAGTGTACTTTGACTATTTTATAGAATTATTTTACCCGTAATTCACGAGGAATAATAATATCAATCTAATAAAGTTTAAGAATATAACAGTACTTTTCAGCTCTGTACATTATCTATATTGATGCGTGATATAACATGCATGAGTTTCATTTTAATTCTACTAAATCACTAACCAAACTAGTAAAGATGCAATACTACTATTATCGTCCGAATAAATTCTTTTGATCGGCCAAATTATAAAAAATCAAGAAAGCTTGATATCCAAAAAAAACAAAAAGAATTCAAAAGTTTATATTCAATCACATAATATTATCATTAATACTATTGTCAAATTTACATACATTTTAATGTTTTCCTTATACATTAATTATAATACAATTTATATCAGAAATATAATAGTGATAGTCAAACACAATTTTTTAGCGTATTTTATACTATATAATTACTATACCGAATGAGCTTTCAATAAAATTATGTATTTTAAGAGTTATAAACCATAAATTAACAGAAACATTTAATATTATAATTATATCGTTATATAATAAAGAGATCGAAAATATTTTATTTTTTATAAGAGTTTTATAACCAATTTATTATATTTGAACGTGACTGAATTGTGTGCTTCTTTTTAAATTCTTTATACTACATAGAATGTGATTTCCAATTCAATTGTTTCAAAATGGTATACACAGTCGCACAGATTTGATTAAACATTTTTTTTTATTTAATATGAAAGAGGAGAAGTTAATAGAAATATTTAATGTTTAATGGAGCATAAATAATATAATATACTGTAACGTCTTCTTGAAATATTATATTTCAGGTTAATATTTAGTTAAGTTTGAGGCTTATATAAAAATGACACACATTAAGTACTGATATGAAAACTAAATTTTAAAATTTGAACTGCATCATTATGTGTATTTTATGTACTCGTATCATAGTTTTTTATTTGATCGTTATATAACAGATGAATAGATTTGAGCTATGAATATTTTTAATTTATCCTAAACTGTTGTACCTATATAATTTGATTTATACATTTTTAAAATAAATTCAAAGGTATATATTATCGGTTATACAGCATTCGATAATAATTAACATATTGATTTGTTTAAAGTCCATAATCAAACTTGATAAATCATCACTAGTCAAAAAAAAAAAAAAAAAAAAAAAAAAATGAAGATATAAATCTTAAAAATATACAATGCAGATATTATTTATATTTATAGTAAAATGTTTAAAGTTAAATAATCAATTTGTTTTAATTAATATTAATTTTAATATACATTATTATTAGTAATGATGCTACCTAATAACTAATAAGTAGCATTTTTTTTTTTTGTTTTAGTAAAAAAAATTTTCACTTAAAATATAGCGATATTTATAACAAACATTTGTCTAGCTTTTACAACAATACCAATGGTATAGCTTTTTTCATGTTGTAAGTAGTAATATAAACCTTTAACATATACTTTTTTCTTAAAACCCAAGTCCAAAATTGGCCTGGCGGCGCGAGACGTTAAAACGTTAAAAATCCTTCGATGAGCAAAAACCTAATACAAAAAGGACAACAACAAAGTATATATGATTGACATAAAAGAAAAAATATCCACTGTCGATAAATATTGTTAATGTCAATAGACAAAAATCCTTAAGACCGTTTTGTCATCATTTCAGCGTTGTGTATGACACATTTTTAAGTACATTTGAACCTAAATCAATATTTTTATAAACATAATTGTCAGATAAAATTTAACCCATATATACTATATGTTGCGTAAACTTGGTAAGGCGTCGGTTTTCACAGAAACATATTATTATGTTTCATGTCAAACATTGTTACACATTATTGACGACAATTTAATATGTATTTTTCTTGTTCTTTTACGAATACTAAAGAGTAAAGATATTAGATCCTAACTTATTTGAAAATATAAACTACCAGCATTTTCTTAAGAATAGTTAAAATAACAAATTATACTATATTTGAATACTTCTAAGCTAAGTATTTATTAAATTGTTCATCTATGATTATTGTAGTAATAATAAAAATAGATACATAATAAAATATAAGTTACTATAATACCAAAATAATAATATTAACCAATTTGTAACAAAGATTATCAATAAAACTGACTGGGAAACAAGTTTCAAATATATTTTTGAGAAAAAAAGGTAATTGAGACAAAACGTGATTTATTTCAAACATTTTATATTCAATTATGAAGTGTTATAGTTTATTTATGACCAAATTGGCACTTATAAAAAGGGAAGCGTATGGAGAACTCAAAAATGAAAACGTACTTACACTTTTATGTAGTTTGTTTTCTTATTATAATAAGTTATATTAATTTTAAAAATGTTTTTTTTTCGGACAAAGCATCTGTGTTTATCCTAAAATATTAGTATAAATATAAGTTAGTAATAAAGCAATCAAATATGAACCATTGAAATATTATGTTATAAATTGTAATATTATTAATCTTCAACCGGATGTTTAAGTTTATTGGTAAGACATTATGTACAAAACAACAAAGTATGTATTGAGTTATGGGTTGTACGTTGTACAACGTATTTAATTATTATTTTAGGATGTAGCTATAAAAATTTAATTAGAGCTGAATAATCCTCAAATTATTATTGTTTTGAAGTATACGCGAAGATAAGGTAAAATCTCCACGTGGATAGATTACGTTTATTAGTTATCAATTATTTTAAAATTATTATCACTTCAAAATTAACATTTTATACTAATATCGAAATGCTAAACACAATTATTATTCTCGAACAATACTATCAACAAAAATTTTTATTTTAAAAGTTCAACTTAAATCTGTCATTGATATTTTACCCACATAATAAATTAAAATATTTATTTTAAATAATTAAATACTTAGATATTAATCATAATAATTATTATAATTTATTAATTTAAAACTATTCAATTTTAATTTAATGATTTAAATTATTTATCATAAATAATTGTACATTATAACATTCCAATGAAAATTCTCTGTATTCCGTGCACAAACGCATAATGCGTAAGATCATATTATACCTATATGTACTCGTATGTATATTTTTATTCATATAATATATAATTTAAATAAATTTGTATTATTTAGTTTTTCATTTATAATAGTGAACTGTGTACCTATTGTATTTAATCAATAAGTTTGAAAATATTATTAAAATACGGCAATAATTAATGTTATGATAAATAAACAGTAATTGACTCTTTCAATATTCCCTCCAATGTATTAGATATTGATAACATATGTATATTCCTAGTGATTTGATAGACAATAAAAAAAAATTAAATTTTATTGTTTCCATGTAAAATGACAAGTCATTAATTTTTGATAACGTTGTTTACTAAATTGTCCAAAAAAAGTACGTCAGAATAACGAGTATAATATTACCCGCAACACAAACCAATATCGTATTATCTATAAATGACGAGTCTACGATGTCGGACAGACCCGCCGAAGCAAACATACTAGGATACAAAATAGTGCACACAACACCAACGATATAATAATAAACTCGTGATGACAATTCATGCACATGAATATTATTATTTTTGATGTGTGGTGTGACTTGTCCTACTGACGTGTCTACCCCGATAAATAAACAAGAGTCTAAAGTTTGTATTGTGATAGCGATGAAACAAGCGCGGTGGCTCTGTTACCATACCTATATGATAATACACCTATATTATTATTGTATTGCAAAGGAGTCTGTTAAAATAATGATACATATTGTGTCACTTTCCGATGTTTGGAGAATTCACAATAATGGAGGAACGAATAGGTACTTACAGTAATATTATATAATATTTTAAATTAGTTTAAAAAAGTACATTTATTTTAAAATGTATTAAATTACCTGTGTATTTTTTTTTTGTCTTATACCTGTAGAATGTAGTACTCTGACAAGGACGTACACAGGGGGGTATTTTGGGTGATCAAACGCCCCCCCCCCCAAATCTTTGATTTAAAATAATTAATATAATTTGAATAAAAATAAAAATACTTAAACAGGATTTATAAATAAAATAAGATTATATATACCTATTGTATATTGATGTGACGAGTACAAAATAATTTTAAAAACAATGTTCTAATTTTCAAAAACAAATCCTAAAATTGTTTTCTGCTAACGTCCCTGTACCCTGAATATTTTCAAAATTAAACATGAAATTATCTCAAATATATCTAGATAAAAATGCACTCATTTTTATCTTTATCTAGATAAAATTTAGTTAAATTATCTTTATCTGTATCTAGATAAATTATTAGTTATCTATTCCCAACACTGGACCGATATATTTATATCAAAACGTTATTAATGATTATTAAAATTTTTACTCTGCATAATTATATGATAATTTATAAATTAATAATCATGTAATAATAAACATACATATTTCAGCTTACAAATTAGGCAATAATAATTAATGTCTTCATTTAGAGATTGATATAGATTCTTAGCGTAGATAAAAATAAAATAAAATAAATTATATGTAAAATTCTTAAAAATATTTACTATAATTGTTATTAATACGTATGATTTTTTTCAAAGATTACCCATAAAAAGATTTTACGTAAATGTGTTTTATCTATGTTACGTGTGAGTGTGAGAGAGAAAACAAAAAAATTTTATAATCTTCTTAACATATTCATTACAGTACGTACAGTACTATACGTACGTACAGTATGTATCCTAAAGTTTTATTGTTTCATAGCTCATAATTTAATTATTTGAAAACAATTATAATTATAATTCATCTGTTTTTTATTAAGTCGTACATATAAATGGTACATACTGTATATACGTATACGATACGATTTATTTTTAAGACTACCGTGGTAGTATGATGTAATTTATATTATATTTTATTAGATATGACTATAACTAATAATTATAGAATATTATGCACCAATTTATAACAATAATACTATTTAATATTTATTTTTTAATCAACATAAAAATCTAAATTATCTGTTACTTCTGTTAAAATATGTTTTTATTAGCAATCACATAATTGTTACACTAGTAATATTATAAATTAAGTTCGCGAACAATTTTTTTTTTTGTTATACCACATTATTTTTACATTTATTTTTTTTTAGATAATGGGTATATTTTTATGGGGCTACGTGGTGTACTCGAGGCTCGACACGACACTCCAAGAATGGATCGATGCTCTTGAAATCTGGCAAGTTTATTTAGGGATGTACGTGTTGATATTTGCGTCTATTGTGGTAATCATAGCTCCGTTTTTGTCTTGTTTTGCTGTCTATCAAGAACTCAGCCAATTACTTATGGCAGTAAGTACATAATATTAAATACTCTATAAAGTTTAATTATTTTTTAGTGATATTCAATCGATTTAATATGTTATTAATAATATTGTGTTAAATTTGTATAAATTGAATACGATTATGTTATGTAAAAATTAACCAGGAGTCAGAAAAACAACGATAACCAAAAGATATTATTACAATAAACATTTTGTTACTATTATTATTACATTTATGAATATCGTGAAATTAAATGCTCGAAATATCTAATTAACGCAATATATATTTATAGTGAGCAATATTCAAAAGCAGGTATACCTTTTTTAGTGTAATTATTAGCATTTTAACTATATCATATATTAATTTAACCATAGAAATATATAAGATACCTACAGTTTAAATATATTTATAGTTCATCACTCCCCGAAAATGTTACCGTGCTTTTCAAGTATATCATCGGTTACCACGTTAGGTTTTAAGTGATTAGAATCCCAGGAATATTAGTAACTTAAATATAGTTTCAGTCTTTAACCACAGTATGAGATCGGTGGCAAACTTTAACAAACAATGCAAGTTTAATCATCAAGGGTGTGCAAAGGGAATCGATCGATCGAATGAGGTTTTGATGTGGTTGGTAATAATAATATGGTTAGCACTTTCCAAATAAAATACAATATACTTGGAATTATCAAACAACTATCCGGGAAACGCATTTAAGATGGTGGACTTTGTAAAGCAAAATTCTATAAGACACGATCCATTGAACGTGGAAGCGGTGGTGTGATTAGACTGAATATGAATGTGTGACAATAACAACCACTGAATAGTATACTAAAATCAGTAAAATCATATTATAATACATCTATAAATCAAGAGATATTTATTTTGTTGAATTTTCCAACGTTAATTTGTTGTTGTTTCTGAATAGTCTTTACGTGCATACTTGGATACGTGACTTATATGTACTTAGGCCTAGGTCCTAGATATAACATTATAAACTCGTACAGATCTGAGGCGGTAAAGTGTCTGTGGTATAGCAAAATCAGATTGGGAGCAAACGAGAGATGAAAAAAACAGAAAAATCCACAGATACGATAATCATGAGTTATGCCGTCTTTTGTAGAAATCCATCAAAGGTTGGCGGTGGTGGCGAAAAAGGCGTAGTGCGCGTACTTCCAACAACGCACCCAAAGCCCGCGAACGCTGCACGCGATCACTTTTGTTTGCTCTCCGACTTCCGGTAGCCCATTCATTTTGATTAAACTTCGGTGATTTACGACTGGTTTGTTGGACGAGACGCCAAAATCTCGGGTATTATAAAGAATTACGGTTTGCTGCCGGTAATGCGGGCGGCGGTGCAGGAGGCCTGTGGGTTTTGATTTCCCGTCCAAAGGTTTGCGTTGGTTATTTCTTAGTCGACGGGGTCAGACCGAAAAGAATAGAAAAAAAAACACAACTAAACAAAAACTACCCTCTACCAATAAATTTTCCTATAACGAAAATCGGACAACGTTTTGTTAAAAAAAAAAAATAAATAAAAATATCCTAATAACTATGGCTAACTGGGTGATGGGAAGGAATGGTCTTATATCGTGCTTCCCATACATACGTAAATATCCGTAACGGATCCTAGTCGGAACGGTTTTCAATGGAACCGATCGGTAAAAAAAAACTACGTTTTTTCTCAAAATATTACATCAAACGAAATTTTATTAAATACAAAACTGAAGTCCATATATCGTTTTAAATGCAATCAAACAACACTATTATATAATATATATTATGTTCGTGAGTATAATTTTCTCTATAATTATAATTTTATAATAATTATATGACATAATTCTGTTAATGAGTACGATGCAATTGATAACATTTCAATTATATAAATAAAAATTGTTAGAAGCAAACATAGATGTTGATGAATCTTAAAAAAATAAGTATCTTATACCTAAATAAAATATTTTGTAACGAAGTTCAGGAAAATTTCTAATGTTGAACATAATATAATATTGTTATGACGCAATTTTTACAATCTTATACAGTTAAATTAAATTCGTTTTTTTATGTAATGAATTATTTATTTTATATTCTGATAAAAATTTAAAATTGTTAAAAAAAAAACATAACCTTTAAACACAACCTGGAGGTTCGGAAATATTGTTAAAATGTTAATGAACTTTCCGAGAATTTTCATGAAATGTATAACCACGCGTATCGTTCAACACTGATTTAAGTTTGTAAATGGATATTTTATAAAATACTAAAAGGAATCTCATTCATAAATTATTGAATCACTTT
>VUJU01000031.1:119927-201837 GCA_009835225.1 Aphis craccivora
CCCCCCCCCCTAAGTATCAAATAAATCCAATTTGTGACCAAAAACTATCCTCAAAGTTAAATACCGAAACATTTTTACTGCTCTAAATTGTGATAACTTACACTTAAAAATACACCATTGTAAAATCAATTCATTCATCGTCTTACTTATTAGAATTTATAAAAATAAACAAATAAATACAAATTGAACAAATAATACAAATCTATTAAATCCATAATCTGTTTTATATAATTTATTAAATATTATTTAAAAATAGTTTTATATAATTATATCACACTTTGTGCATTGTTTCATTGTTTGCATGCTATAGAATTTATACAAAATCAATTTTTAATGAATGCATTTAATTACTATAGTTTAATAAAATATTTAATCAGCGAACTTTAATTGAAGGTACATAATATAGATCTATACACTATATTTTAATGTAGTTATGTAGGTATAACAATTTGTTCTCGGTAAAAAAAATATCATGATAAAAATATATTTGAATGCATGTAGATATTTATCAAAGTACTATTGTAATTTTCAAAAATATCTCTTGATTTTTGTATTTTTTATTGTATACACTAAATAGTTAAAATATGATTTTTATTAAGTGTTCTTTAAATGATCAAAATTCTATATGCACTATGTACTGATATACTAGTATAATATATCATCATAACTGGCTTTTATAACTATTAGAGTTTTTGCCGCCAACACTATGTCCCTCCATTTCTATCGATCTTGTATAATTTCCTTTCATTCTTTTACTCCCACAGTTTTAAGATTCTCTTCTATTATGTCAAGCAACCTCTTCCTTGGTCTGCTTTGAGGTCTCTTCCCTTCTGGTTGCCATTCTATCAATGCCGTTTCACATTCGTTTCTTCTCATTATGTGCCCAAACCACTGTAATTTTTGTCTCTGACCTTAACTGGCTGGGGAAGTCTGGTCCTCCAGATTGGGGGTTTAGCACAGGGTTGACAACCCTGTTTTAGAAAATATGTATTATTATATTACCAACACAAAATAAGCCTCAAACATAGAGAAATGGTTTTAATTTTGGACACGGAAATTGGAAGGTTGATTTTAAGATAGCGATTTGGAATATATTAATAGCCTCTATAGGAGTGGTGCATGCCAAAACCTGGTGGAGGTGTTAGGGACATATAAAGTATAATATATATCATAATTTATATATGAAGGATTAATGATGAACAATTAGTAGGTAGAAATAATACATTTTTATATGTAATGAAACAATAGTTTTGGCATGTGTTAAGGTTCTCATCATAAAATAAATTGAATATAATAATTAATGATACATTAGTTTAGAATAAAATTTATGGTACTGAGATCTAAATTAAGTTTGCTAAAAATTTAAATTACAAACATACGCAAATACCAATGTGGACTTCAGAAATTAATTTCATTATTTGCACTTTTACATATTGTGTATAACAAATAAATACAAATCGTTTATTATTTAAGTGTTTTCTTTCATAATATAATATATATAATGAATTCTAAAAACATAAAATGCTCATATTTTACAAAAAAAAAAAATAACATTGATAATTTTCTATATATTATGAATAGTTTTATAAAATTATTTTTGAAAATGTTCTTTTTACCTATAATAATATTATATTCAATAAACATAATTACATTAAAAATTATATAATATCTTTTTATAAACATATTGGGAAGAATTCTTAGATAATAAAATATAATAAACGATATCAACGACATTATTAAATTAATTATGAAGAAAAGTAAGAAAAAAGCGTAAAGATTTGGAAAACAAAATAGCAGTCAAACAATCGAATTCATTCAAATAAATAAATCACTTTCACAAAAAGTTTTGAATGTATCATATAGCTGATATAGGTACAGCCGCTAAGAAGTTTTTTTTTTTTAAATAAATTATTTTCACTTTATTATCCGTGTAATATTTTTTCCTGTACCGTACTTTCGACTTTTATACGACAAGCATCTCATTGTTTTCGTCTACAAACCGGAAGAACTTTCGTCGTTTGGGCGCGCTTGTGTGTGTGTGTATGTGTGTTTGTATGGGCATGTGTGTGAGTTCGCCGAGAAGCTAATTCCACCTATGATATATTGTGGTCCCCTATTGGTACCCCGCCGTGCCAATTTACACTCACTTCCAACACTTCATGCGAACGGGTTGAAATGTAGGAGTTTAATATAAACGCATAGGTTCTAAACACGCAGTGCACGCGATGATGGCAGCGGTGGCAGACGTAACGTATTGCCAGAAGTTCAATTTCTCACCCGGCACATAACTCAGGCCTCAATGATTCACGTCATTTGTGAACATGTGATGTTATTTATAACACCGCTCATATATAATATTATACACTTTTGTGTATGTGTTTGTGTGTGTGTGTGTACGTGAATGTTCTATAGAAATTCTCCGACGGGCCTTTACTCGAACGTGCAAACAAGAGCACACGCACGAGGGTTCTAGAGCGGAAGTGGTGGCAGATAGCCGGAGATCTACCTCACTAAATTGTAAGAAGGTGTTGCGTTTTAATAACTTTGATGATTATTTTTAGTCGTCAAATTACGATTTTAAATTGTAAACCTGTAACAACGACGTGGTGGCGTATTTGTTTTTATTTTTTCGTTTACACTTTTCACATAGCACTGCTAATGGATATGAAACGTTGCATATGTGTTTTTTGATATATTTTCGTTGGATACATGTACACAACAGTTACGAATCTGCTCCTATTAATGAAGAAAATAATAAAACTGTGCAAGGAACTGCGTTAAGAAATCGGTATCTTAAGTATTGATCTAAAATTATACTGACTAGGGAGAGCCCCAATACACTCTACATCACGAAAATAATAATAATAAAGAGTTTAAAAGTTTTCACTAAAAACGTCCCGCGTGTTGTTTTTGTTTGCCTAGACTCCAGCCCGCGCGCTCCAAGTGAGGGTAACTATTATAAAGGGCCCCATTATTATTATACGACGTGGAGGTATATTATAAAATAATGTTCCTGAACGTTTATTTAATTTTTTTTCTCTTTGCTCTTTCAAGCCGGTCTCTTAATTATTTTAATGGACTTTTAGCCCGAGGGTACCTCACGCCAATGTTACGCGGTTTATTTATATATTATATATTTTTTTCAATACACCGACCACCATCCATACTGTACTGTGAGATAATATAACATAACCCATTTCCAGTTTTTCATGACCGTTGTTGGCAATAGTAAGATACATACACTGTCATGATTACTACCAAACCATCACCCCTTAACCTGTCCGTTGCACCATTATTAATCTCTCATACACATATCCTTTATTGGGTAGCTAGCTACTAATAAATAATGAACCGCGAGCTCCATCTGCGTTGTCGCTTGGACGAAACATTCACATCATGGTTTAACTACACTTTTTCCCGTTTGCAGTGCATCATCATCGCATCACTCGGTATCGTGTTTTTGAAAACACTCTCGACACACGAGTATGGTATATTCTCGTTAACTGTACCTACATACTAATTTTAACGAGGGTTACCGCGAGAAAATTAATTAAGGTTTTAACCCTGCTCGAAATACGGACGCTTGCTATCTCACCACCTTCTTTGTCGAGCCGCTTTAAATAAGGTCTCTAATTAAGAGCAAACAGCTGGGATCAATGTTAACGGTGTTTTTCCAAGGAATTATAAATGATTAGTGTTCCGTCGAAACAACTTACACAATATAAGTAATAATATCGGTGACAGTCACGCATGGTTTAATGTTAAGAATTAAAAAAAAAAATAACAATTTCGTTATTTTACCGGGTATAAGTAAAAATCAGATAGTTTATTACGGTACATTTATTTTGTGTATATTATAGTCATGTTCAAAAAAATATAGTATAATATGAAAATGGAAAATATTACATTTAAATTTGTTTACTCTTCTAATGTATTTTGACTATTAAGCAACATTGTAAATCATTTTAAAAATAATAAAATATTAAAATTAAAATAAATAAATATAAAAAATAATAATATATAATGTGTATATAATATATATTTTAAATTAAAATTATTATTACACCTACTGAGTACAATAATATTCTAAATTATAATTGTATTTACTCAAATGGTATGCTTGATTTTAACTCATAAAGAATATTTAAAATAACATTGATTAGATATAACAAATTTTCCATATTATAAAACTATGCAACTTATAATAACGTATAATTTTTTCATCATAATTTTATACCTACACATATATTTATTACTTGAGATTTTAGTGTATTATTCAAGACCATTTTTGACATGAATTTACGAGTATATTGATGTTCATCTAATATAGTACTATACAAATAAATTGTTAATATTTATACTTAATTTTTGAGCGCATTCATAAACTATTCAAATTAATAACACTCATATTTAATAAATTTAACGTCTCTACAAAAATAAAACTCCAAATAGTTTATAACTAAAAAAAAATCACTGTATAACTCTTTTAAAATTTCCTTTACATGACATTTATGGACACTAAAATATGCAACGACCATATATTACAATGATATGATATAGTTTTATTATTAAAATATAATAAATTGTTCGAAAACATACGTAGCTGAAATATATTGAAGACCCAATAGACGTTTTAGGAAGTTTATTTTTGTCAATTGATAAATCCACAAAACGAGGTTTAGACACATCTATAGATAATAAATGTATGTTATACATATGACATTTTCATTGTTAAATAAAATAAAAAATATACTTTGGAAATTATATATTTGAAATGTATTGTTATTGGTATGTCGTTAGCACAATGCACATGCAGATAATAATTGTAGTTTACAATGCAATGAAACGACAACAATAATTTACTATTTCAAACAGACAAAAAGGATTGTAGTCATTTACAGTATATTGCGATTATTTTAAACTTATTTGTTTATATATAAAAAAATAATAATAAAATCATGAATCCGAATTGTTAAGCTATATAAAAATAAAGCTGATACCACTCATACTTATTATGAAATCCACAAATTATAATCTAAACGTCTAGATGATAACTAAATAAATTTAAATTTAAAAATAAAAATGCAATTTCATAGTTGATATAAGGTATTTTTTTTAAACACAATATTGATACTTATTTAATTCTTATACATTACCTGAATTTCTGAATATTTAGACAATTTGAAGTGTGTTTCATTATTTAGTTTTCTGAATGAATGTAATACTCAGAAATTAAAAGCACCACAAAATCCATTTTTAAAAACCTTCATTTTATACCGCCTATAATATGTATTTAACTGTTTTTTTTTTTTCAAAAATTATCTGGCCAGCTACTGAGAAATGTCAAACATAACATATTAACATCTTTAAAATACTTTCTTAAAACGTGTTTATTTTAGCTAAAAAAAAAAAATATATGTATTAATACATAAACAATAATAAAAATTCATATAATTAATCTTTATTAAACCATTAAATTTTTACCCCCGTGGCTATAATTAGAATCAAAAATAAATTTAGTTAACTATTTTTTATGCTTTGTTAAAATTTCAATATTATACTATATATATAAGAGATATCATTATTTTTTTTATCTCAGTTGAAATCGAGGGAATTTATATCAAGCTGAATGTAACACCCAGATTCGAAATGCATTAGTGAGGTGAGATTTTGGGTACGAAATGACTTTGTTTTAACAAGGTATTGTAAACACCCAGATCAAAGGCCTTATACTCATTTGCCATGCTTAAGTTCCCTGCATTATATTTTCACACTTGCCCTTACTCCAAATCTTAATGGAGATCTCTTTGACCACGTGCGTTCGTTTATATTACAATGCATGGCAATTTAAGGGATTATATTATTAATACAACCAAAAGGTCTTTTTTATCCTTGATACCAATCTAAACGGCGTTTTTCT
Organism: Aphis craccivora; assembly: GCA_009835225.1. Lineage (NCBI taxonomy): Eukaryota > Metazoa > Arthropoda > Insecta > Hemiptera > Aphididae > Aphis > Aphis craccivora. Next base: position 125,848 of record VUJU01000031.1, read on the forward strand.
GAAAAAGGACTTTAAAAAAAATAATAAAAGCAACTAACATTTTGTTGAATAAAATAAACAAATAAAAAATGTTTCTTTCATTAGAATTTTTGTCCCGAAACCATCATATACATACTGTCCACGATGACTGATGATTGCCCGACCGCACATCGCTTTCTATTCATTAAAACACCATCTTAGCAAATATGCAAATCCACTGTAATCTACACGGCTTGGCTAAAACGTTTTAGCAGTACAAAAACAACGATCCCCGCCAACGGTTTTATACACGCCTGTGTTTTTCTCTCAACCCATAACATTTTTGACGGGTAAAAGGCATCTAAATATCAAAATATTTTCTTAAAAACAAGTACAGTTTTCACTCTGACGGGTGTCATAATTTTTTTTTTACATAACTATACCTATCTCATGGGGAACCATCTGGATATAATTAGGAAGTCTTAATAGGTTTCTCGAGTAAGTACACTTAAATAGGTCATACCAGAATAATGTACAATATAATCTTCTAAGTATCACTGGTATAAAATTTGTAACTAAGACTGTAAGCAAAACATAATCTGATTAAATAATATATTATATATTTAAATGAAAGCAGGTAATCTATGTTATAAAATAATATTATTACTTTGTGGTTTATATGTTATAATATATTATTGCACCATATAACATCTTAAAACACACTTTTTAGTATTTATAAATTTAAAATAGATCATAACTCGTCATGAACGTTTACCCTTATCGAATCATTTCCAGCTCGATAATTAATTATAAAATATATGGCATTTTAAAACGAAACAAATATAATTCATATTCAATTAAGCTGCAAATAAATTTTTTTTTTTTAAAAGCAAACCATCAAATTAACTGTATAGTGTTAATATTTAATTATTTTTTATTATATATTCATCTAATATATCATTATTTAGTAATATGCTGTCGATGTTTTATTAGCAATTTAATATTGAACTGCGATGTTGTTAAATCGATAACTATTATATTTATAAATATTATAATCTATTTTTAATTTTTTAAACTTTACTTTCAATATTTTCCATATTGTTGCTAGAGGATTTTTAATGGAACCAATCCTTGAAGTATTTTATACCGTTTTGCTCTAGGTATGTCTATCTCGTTACTTTCTATTAAGATTCGTTGAGAATACAGAAGAAATTTTTATAATTCTACTATATAGACTCTATAACACAGCTACACTTCTTAGTTTATAATAATATTTTCAAAATCTAATCATTTATTTTTCGTCGACAAATATTAACCCTTCAATATACTTGTGAGTCATACTATATTTAACAAGGTGAATCGAAATCTTCAGCCTAGGACGTGCAAGGCAACCCCGAGGAAAATGTTATTGGTGTATAAAGAGATATGAGAGCGCACTTTATATAAATCGCCAACGGTGTACGTGATCGTATGTTTTATTTCTTTTAGCAGACGGCTTTTGAATAATACATCGGTAGCTTTTTATCGGCTTAAATATTTGATTATAACTACCATGTTGTGGGTGGAGGAGCAAAATATAGTATACATAGATGCGTAAGCGTGTTGTAGGTATAAAATGAAATTTACAAATAATATCACAATTATAATTATTTCGTTTATTCAATTTTTGGTACCAACAACGCACACACTAATATACACGACGGTGTAGAAGGGAGGGAGAAAATGTTCTTATAAAAGATAATATGTATATAATGTTAATATAATCTCACCATCCCCCCGCCACTATTAGGTACTATTGTGTACGCTATTGTGTGATATCTAAATATCGTTCACAATCACGTTGAATAATAATCATTAAAACTGACTTTTCAGACAATTATAAAAGGTGTGAAGCAATAGTTATTGATTTAATCTTGACAACAATGGTTGTTTCTACTTTCAGTTTTAATAAGCTCCTTCGTTTTAAATGTTATATAAATGTTCTCAAAAAATTATCCGTTTAAAATATTGTTACCTGTGAATGTTCCTTTTTATTCTTAGAACCCTACATATACTGTAATATGTGATTCTTTGAAAAAATTAACGCACAACAATAGTCATTAAAATCTAAGCATAAATAAAATATCGGGTTTTTGCTATCTCATTAAGTAAGATACTTACTAACTCTAATCATTTTAGTAATATTATTATAAGTATTTTAATATTTTAGACATATATTCTTATTCTAAGTTCAGCAATAATTTAATATTGTTATTTTGGATTTTATGCCTTCATTTCGGTTATCGTCCATTTTGTAAGCTTTATAGATCGAATAAAGTTATTGTACTGCATAATGTTAACTACCCTCACACCCTAACCCTAACTCTAACCCTAACCCTAACCTAACCCTCTATATAACGTAATAAGAACCGTCATCCGATCGATATAGACAGTAGTGGCCCATTGTGTTTTGTGCATATAAGTAAATTGGTAATACATTTCAAAATGGTAATTATTTAATTGTGTAGAATTTTTCAATCTTTGCCACTAGGACTACAATTGTTTTAGTATTTTAGTGACTTGTCCATTTTCTGAATGATATTTAATTAGAATATTGTATCGAAGACTTTCAAATTTTTTAATTTTAATTATTAAAACATTTCTAAATTGAATTGTATTTAAATTTATATTATCATGATATATTTTTATAAAGATTTCATTGAATACCACAAGATTTCCACGTTAATCCAACTTTATATTTTTTGCTGTTACGTTGCCTTTTAAATGTATTATTTTATTAAATCTAATATTATTTAATAAATGAGTAAAACATTGAAAATAATTTAATATTTATTGCATAAAATGAATAGTTTGCTATTTAATGATGTGATCAATTATATACCTAACCACCAAAGTTTGGATTTGGTAAAATATTAATTCTTAATATTAAAAATTATCATAATATTAGTATTTTTTAAAATTGATTATTTCTATAATTTTATACTTTACTCTTTTAGTTTAATAATATATTAAATACCTCCAATTTATTATATTTCTATATTTAATTTTTAATATTATTAGGTATACTGTTTCAATTACGTACTTAAAATTCATCAGATAAAACGATTCAATATAATTTAATGTAACTATAACAACCATGATTATTCTTTAACGAACTTAACTGGAAACACCTACTATTTATTATGTTAACTGAATCCTGAATATATACGTGGTATATAATATAATGTTTTAAAGTTTTTTATAATCTAAGTACTGATCATAGTGAAACTTATTCTGTAATTATTTATATTTGAGTTCGTTAGTAAAACAATTCTCTCATAATAAAAATTAACAGTAATCATATTATTACATATTTTTTTATAAAATGTACTTAAACAGACTTTAAACATTATTGGTAATTGAAAATAATTTACGGCGACTGCATAGTACTGAAAATACATCGATTGTGAATTTTTACTACATAGTAAAAATTAAAAACACCATATAAACGTATAAACTAATCTGGTTATATATTTTTTTTTATTATTCAAGTAAACCCACAGAAACAGTGGCCATTGTGTGATACTATATTTAAGATTAAATTACATATTGATAAGATAAAACTATAACGATACACAAATTAAAATAAAAACCTTGCATTATGGAACGTTTTTAAGGGTTAAATCTTATTAAGTAGATTGACAGTAATAATGAATTTTATTTAGCCAGAAATAGAGTTAAGGTCCTGAGTAATGCAGCGAGTGATTTTGGAAGTGTAGCAATTTCTCTATCCTGGACATATATGTATACTTAATTTAGTGAAAATTATTTTGATACCAAGACAAACCTCTCAAACGACGGACAACCTCTTTGACCATTAAACAAAATTGTTGTGTCTTATACTTAGTATAATGGTTATAACTGAACTTTCTAGACAATTTGAGAGGAAAGGCTAATTTATTTATTTTATTTAATATCGATTTAGTTTAGTAGTTTGAAAAGACTACTGCTTATGTCATTTCAGTATGCTTTTGTTTTTAATTAATACTAGTAAATTGAGACGATTTTAAAATTAGATAATTGTGTGAATGAGGTTAAATTTTTGGTGGTCTGATAGCACATTTATTTTTTATAAAATTCTAGTGATGAGGATTTTGAACTTGTTATTTTGGAGATTATAAATATAATTTCAAACAAAGAGGCTGATACTGAATAGTTGAGGACATTTTTAATATTATACTAAGAGAATCTGTACACATTATTGTCTCTTAAGGATTATAGTTTTTATATAATATTAAGAGTTTTGAGGATAGATTATATGAACTACGTGGTGAATATTGAACAAAAGTTTAAATGTTTGTACATAAATTCAGGGTTATTTCTAAAAAAAACATGTGTGCCAAAGCCGTTCTAGCTTTTAAATTTTATTATTATTATTAATTGTTAGTGAAATCATTGTAATTAATTATTTATAAATTATTGATAGTGAATTTGGGTTTCCAGTGAAACGAATAGAATTAATAAAAATATGTATATTTGTGAAGTACCCGGTAAAGATAGACCAAACCACATACAAAGGTTTTCAAGTAATTACAGATCTAAAGCAGGGGATGCACATTCTTTCTTGCTATTCAATATAGTGCTAGAAAAGGGGATAATAAGTATACAACATAATGGATATGGAATAGTGGTCGGTGCATCGAAGTTTGATGTGTTAGGGTTTGTGGATGACTCAAGCCTAATTGGCAATAGCAAAAAAAAACTATAGTGAATAATGCAGCCACATTCATTGACAAAGCCAAAACAGTAGAACTAACAGTAAATGAAGAAAAAACCAAGGTAATGAAATTATTGAAAAACGACCAAGAAATATTTGCAGTGGAAGGACTGTTTTTTTAAAAGTAGACCAGTTTAAATACCTCAGAGCTACCATCAAGAGTAATAATGACTGAATCGTAGAAATAGTGATTCGCATACACAAAGCGGAAAAGACTTATTATGCGTTATTATGTTTTTTAAATCCAAATTATTCTCGAGAAGGACGAAATTAAAACTCTATATAGCTCTAGTTAGACCGATGCTGATGTATAACTGCGAGGTGTGGACGATAACAGAGAAAATGGAGAAGCGTTTACTCTCCTTTGAGAATAATATATTGAGAAGAATTTGCGGTGCATTATATGATGACGAATTGGGATGCTGGTGAAGAAGAACGAACACTGAAATCCGAGAAATTACACAAAGCTCAAAGATAAATAACTACATAAAGGCACAACGATTGCAATGGTTTAGGTACCTTATGCTAAAGGATGAATCAAAAACTGTGAGGGCAGTCATAGATTACCATTCATGTGGAAAAATACCGAGGTGTAGACCAAGGAAGCGATGGTTCGAGAGGGGTAAGTTAGGATTTAAGATCGCTGGACGTAGAAGATTGGAAGGATATTATAGGGAAAAATGGAAGGCTTTTACGGTGGCAGCGAAAACTCTTGAAGAGTCATAAAGCCAATAAGAAGAAGAATTGTTAGTAGTGCAAACATGCAACAATAATAACCAAATCTTTACTTACCAGATAACCAATCGATTTGAATCTAAACTGTAATTCAATACATTTCTACAGAAACGGTAGCCCAATTATTATGAACTGAATATTGCTGTATACAGGAACTAAATTATAATGGTATCTTAATAATCCATTCATATTCAAACAATTAAATATCACATAATATAAAAAAGAAAGTAAAATATTGTATCTATATTATTCCCTTAAGAGTTCATCAATGTCTTTTGCTTGTCTCCATTCCTTTTTTTTGTCTTGTTTTGTATAAACGATATTCCGGTAAAGTGTTAAAAGTACTTTTCTTTGCCGATGATTAAAAACTTTGTATTTCCATTAAATCTTTAGAGGATATAAAATTATTACATTCTGATTTTGATTTATTAATACCTAATGATGTGTTTAAAACTACATGTCATTAAATATTAAATGCAAATTCTCGAATTTACACTATCACATTATCTTATTACATATAATCATCATGTTCCTAGTATGGTATTTGAAAAAGTTTAAAAAGTAAGGAATTAAGGTAATCTTTTTTACTTCTAACTGTAGATTTGCTGTTTGTTCATTTTTTGTGCTGAGGACTGAAGTTTTAAAAATATATGGTTGCACTATATAATAATATTTCAAATGATATCCACATGCAACTAAATATTTGAACATGTGCTATTATCAACTTTCTGTATTACATGTTAATATGCTGTCAATTGTATACTACTTTTTTCAATTTCTTTGTCTTTGTTTTAGTTTTAAAATAACTGTTTTTACATCCAAATCATATTATTATAAATTAATAAATTGTATCTATTAAATAAAGTACCAAGTACTTAAAGAAAAAATGTGTTAATATGTATACAATTTACGTATGTAGTTAATATTTTTTTTTTATATATATAAAATATAATTAACTTTTTATTTTTCACTAATTTTTATAATCATGAAAAAACTTAAAGTGACTAATTAAGCTGTTAATGAATATCATAAAATGTTAAGGTGTTGGAATCGTTAAACACAATATTATAATATATAAGCATATGTATTTTTTTTAAGTCACTGAATTCTTACATATAATTTAAATGTTTAAATTGATATATTGTTTTAAAAACTTGATATTTTTCAAATTATTTATTTTTTAAAAACTATGTTCTTAATGAATATATATGATTGAATTTTATTCTATTAAAAAGGTACAAAAAAATATTAAACGAGAAATGTCACAATTTCAATTTTCAGTTATATCAAAACACATTTTATTTGATAGAACTAGCTCCAAAAAAAAAAAAAAAACAAGTGTCAGTAGGATTATTAAAATGTTATAATATGATAAACTTCCCCTGTTCCATAAAAATATAAAAAAAAAAATACTTTGTCCGTGAGTAAACAAAAAAATTGTATAATAAATATTAATATTAATTCGTTCATTATTTTATGTAAATACAAAAACTCAAGTTTAATTTTAGTAAGTAAAAAATTAGTTAATTTGGATTAAATAAACATAGACTATTAAATCATTGAATTACTATTTTTAAGCTTTATCATTTAAGATATTACATACTTAGATATATTATTAATTTGTGAAAAAATATATGATTTTATATAAATATTATTATATTACCTAATTATACTTAAATATGATTTATAACTTTTAATTTATTTTAATTGTATTTATTAGACACTTGAATTAGTTTTTTTCAATAAAATTAATTAATTAATAGATTGATATTATTATGTATTATTTTAATTTATACCAAAATTATATTTATAATAACTATTGATATTAAAAAAATGGATATTATATAACCAAAAAATAGCAATTAGCTAACTAATACCAATATATTTTTTATTATTATTATAATTATTAAACTGATAAAAAATACCAACAATAAAATTATAATTTATTGATTTTAAATAATAGTACATAATAAAGAATTGATTAGATAAATAAGTTAAAACCAAAATAATGTAATTATCATAAATTCATGGTAAACTTAAATAAATATAATATATAATAGATATAGTAATATTATATATTAGTATACAGTTACGTTTGCTAAATTGTATTGTATATTTCATCTTTTCTTATGCTGGTTACATAATAAACTGTGATGTTTTCTGTCTGGTCCTAATGTTTCATTAATGTTAGGTGGAATATTATATTTTTTTGGGGCCACCGATGTATTGATGGCACTATGTTATTCTATTTTAACAACAATTACAGTTAATATAGCCAACCAGATTGTGCACTGGGGAGGTTCTTCTTTTGCCACTAGGGATTTGTGAATTAATTTTGTATGGCCTAACTAAAAACGATTAAATTTATACCAATATTTTTAAATATACTTTACATTTAATAATAATGTTAAGAAGTTTATTTAATATACAATTTAATAGTTTCATATTAAATCAGTGGCGTTATTAGGAATTTCCCACGATGAGGGGGGGAGTTTTAGGTAATTTCAAGAAAAACATATAGGGACTTTTGGTGCATACTTCTCTAGTTATGACATTTAATATCATTTTTAATAATTATAAATTTAAATAAATAAAAAAAAAAAATTCAAAATTTAATGCACTTTTTTTAATATAAAATATAATTTCTAGTCTTTTTTTTTTTACCAAATAAGCTACCATTAATTATATTACTTCCCACATTGGTCACATTTGATTTTTTATTTATGTAGTTATTATATTTTAAATTTATGTATTGTATTTTCATTTATATATGTTTGTTATCGTCATCAATAGTTATTAAATCGATTAATTCATGCTCGGCCCAGCGTTGATACCCGCATTAAACAATATCCACAGGTAACTAACTTTGACTACAAAGTTAATATAAATCAATGAGTTATCACTATATTATATAAACAGTAAATTATTATAATAATGTATCAATAATTTTTGATTTGTAATTTTAAATATAAATTATGCGATAAGACAATACATTTTTATATTCTTTATAAATTTATAATATAATTAATAATGCAAAAATAATAATAAAAAGACGGCCGATAGGAGGTTAAACCCTTTGACCCCCTCCCAACCCCGTGAGTTTACCCATGTACTAAATACTTAAATTTACAAAGTTGATAAAATTATAAAAAATGAAATCCAAATAAATAAATTCTTTAAATTCATTCCATAGGTACTCATACTATAAATTCTCATCTATATAAATTTTAATTATTCACATAATTTGTATGAAATCGTTAATTTAATATAATGTTATAAATTATTAAAGGTAGTGTTTATGAATATACCAAGGATAAAAAAATATTTAATTTTAAAATTTTAAATACATTTTAACTAGGTAGGTATATAAAGCATTATTGTATAATAGCCTATTGAATTGATTTATATTATACTTTTTACATATGTATAATATAATATAAAGATTGGTTAGTAGTTTGTACAAATTAGTTCTTAAAAACAAAAAATATTAATATTTTGTAAAAATATAATTTATAGGTTTTTATTAAAATAGAATAAAAATTATGATTATAAAAAGAATACATTATTATTAATAACACTTTACTATGGTGTTTTCTATTTTTATCTTAAATTGGCTGCTGAATTATTATTATTATTATTTTTTTTTTTTATCAAATAAAATCAATAACCTTAAACTTACCAGAATAATGTATTAGGACATCAAAATACATAGTCGTAATAATCGTGTAGTATTATATTTCAATCGTAAAAAAGAAGAGGAAATTATGAAAATGGAAATATCGTACAACGTAAAAAGTAACATAATGTCAATGGTCATTAGATGTCGATAATAATCATAACACATTTGCTGAAAAAAAAACATAAACTCGCTAACATTAGAACTTTATTATTCTATTCAATATGCTTTCTTAATTTTATTCTTACAATATGATCGCATTTGAATATTGCTATAAGCATTCTCTGAAATCAGGAAATTGTCACAAATGGTAATCGATATGACGATATTATTAACTCATTCCCACTTACCCATATTTTATAATACAAAAATAAGAATAATTTAAAAACCACCCATCAAAAGTAATCAATAATCATTATAATTGATTATATATTGTAACGAACATGTTTATCATGACTTGTTTTTAGTACTGGAATCTAGCAATATAATTATTTTAATATAATTTAAGCACCATACCTACAGCTATTAATATCACACAGTAATGATAGTAATAATATATTTTTCACAAAATATTTTTTATACCAATATCATTATCATTGTTAAAATATATACAACCTTTTTATTCGTAAAAAATGTAATTTGTTGCATAAAAATATACTACTCGTAAAATAAATGTTATAAGAACCAATCAATATTTGCCATAATTTAGAAATAATTTTATTATTTAAACCAAAAACTGAAACTTAATTTATACATAATTGAGTATTGAGTTTATAAATTATAAGATATGTTGATAATTTTAGATTCTGAGCGGAGCGATGAATGTATTGATTTTACAATGTTGTGTGTGTTTTTTTTTTTTTTTTTGTGTCTTTATACACGAGAACGTGTCGAAATAATGCCTCAATTTCAAACTATGGAGGTGGTTTCCGATTCATAAGTGAATCTAGTTGGTGCATTGGGGAAGTCATTTTTTGAATTTCCCAATATTTTTCAAGAGCACCGGGAAAAACCAAAACAAATAATTAAGGAAATTGTCTCCTAAAAAATATTCGATCACATATAGTTTTGTTTCTGAAATGAGCTAATAATGGACTTGATATGTATATAACAACACGCATAATAATATAATTGTACCTATGTATACCTATTATAATATATGTATATTTATTTGTCGAGTCTATACGTATTGTTTCGTTTTTTTATGAAATAAGTTGTCGATTAGTTTGTGTATACTATGTGTTTGTAACTGACAATTATATTAGCAGAAAATGATTGAAATTGAAATAAAAATTTTTGATTTTAGTTTCTATTCTATTTATGAATGTTCGTTTTAAATTCTGAGCGGAGCGATGAATGTATTAATTTTACAATGTTGTGTGTTTTTTAGATTCTGAACGAAGTGATGAATGTATTGATTTTACAATAATGTGTGTGTTTTTTTATTGTGTCTGTATACAGCATAACTAGTCAAAATAATGCTCCAATTTCAAACTTAGGGGGTGGTTTCCGATGTCAAAGTGAATATCCTTGGTGCATTATAGAGGTCAAAAGTAAACATCTTCTAACTAGTTTTCAAAATAATCGAGAAAAACGAAAAAAAAATGACGGAAAAACGGGAATTTTTACACAAAACCAGTTTTCGACCAAATCGATTTTTTTATACGGTTATGATTCAAAAACTAATCACTGTAAATACTTGAAATTTTCACCAAATTTCTATGTTAGTTTTATCTATATACAGTTAAATTTTAAACAATTTTTAACTTCTTCAAGTTGTTTATGGGCCATAGAAATTTTTGAAGTGTCGATAAAAAAATTTTGAATGACCAAAAAATTTTGAAAATTTAATACAAGGTTCTTTATGAGTTGTTCTTATTTTAGCTAAAAAAAAATTAAAAATCGTTAGTCACAATTTTTTTTATAAACGTTTATAGTTCGGATTTTTACGATATCTGTCGTAAACGCAAAAAATCGCAAATAATTTTGAAGTTGAAAAATCATAAAATTGTTTGTGTTTATAACTAAGGATTAAAAAATACAACATTAAGTTTTCCATTATTTTTCCTTCAAGTAGCTATAGAGAAACTCGAAGCATCATAATAGAAAAAAATTTAAGTACGTTTGAATTTTAAATTTTTACGAAATAGAACGATAATGATTTATCCTCAAACGATTTTAAATATTTGTTGTTATTCAAAAAGTATAAGTCGTAGATACTTGAAAATTTTACCAGTTATTTAGATTAGTGTTTTCTCTACATAATTTAATTTTCAAAATATTTTGAATTTTTTTAAGCTATTTATAGACCATAGAAGTTTACGATGATTATGAAAATTTTTTTTTTTAAGTATCGATAAAATTTTTTTGGCCCAATCAAAATTCTTGAAAATTTAATTCAAAATTTCTCATAAATTTTTCTTATAGTGATTAAAAAATTATAAGAATACATACGCATAATTTTTTTTTTTATTAGCATTTGAAGTTCAAATATTGACAAAAATTCGTCAAAACCATGAATATTTGCAAATTATTTTGTAAGTACAATTCATAAAAATGCTTGTATAAGTAGGTAGCTAATAGTTGAAAATTCAATACGAGATTTTTCATAAGTTTAGCTTATAATAGTTATAAAATAACTGAAATTCTGGTGTATTCAGGCCATTAAACATAAACCAACTTTTTCACCAACCATTCGAAATGATATCCTAGGCTGACAAATCATCTTCGTTCAGAATCGTTTTTCGTATACAATGATACCTATCATTGAATTCAAATTTAGCACTCCTATTATATATAATAATAATCCATACGGCATCTAATATACAGCAGAGCGGTACCTACTTACCAGCATTTTATACTTATTTTAAGGTACAATTTATAATATTTTGTTCAAATTATCTGTTCTATTTGTTTTTTTTTGCATGTAGGTTTTATATTTGTTTATGTATTATAATAAACAATATAAATATAATATATAAAAAAAAAAAATAATTAACAAACATTTTAAGTAAATTTAGAATTATAAAATTAACACGTAAAACTGTATATAACCAGTAACCACTAACCAAAATGAAACCACGAGGTCTAAAGTTTATTTTAGTTTAATAATATATTCGTCATGGTATCAAATAACGATGGTAGGTATAATGATTAAATTTTTACAACTACATTTTGGTAAACCATTTATAAAAAAAGTATTTTTACAACACGACTAGTACTGAACCTAAAATTATGTTTGTGTTTATATTTTAATATAACTCAGAAACAACTGACCATTAAATTTCCAATTTTTAACAACATGTTATTAAATACAAATTTTTAATAGTTACTGACAATTCTTCGTCAAATCTTTACAAAACACAGATATTAATAATAACAGTAATAATATGATTCTTATGCGCTTAACTGGTACAAAGGCTATACAAATATTATACAGACTTTGCTGAACTGAACATTGTAGTCTACGTATAATGGCTAGTCGTATACTGAGTAGCCAGAAACATTAATTAAATCTTACATAATCGGACGTGTTCATCAAAGTTTAAGGCCATCGGACAAATTGCAAGTCCGAAATATTCCATTATTAGACGTGGGTGGGTTACGCGTTGAAAGTAAACTACTACACTTCACTGCGTGGTTGTTCGTTAATTATTTAGGAACACAATAATGATTTGGATTGAAAATTCCAAAGCGAAGTTAAATCGTTTGTTAACACAATAAGTCAACGATCATGAGTGTAATTTATTTGTAGATCTCACTCATTCTCATTTCATTGACAAGTAAAATCTATAAACAGAATCTTTTTTGATATCGCTAATAAGAATTACAATTAATTTTACGTGAACCATTTATTCAATTGATAAATACCTATAAATCAATGTACGTTTATAACATAGTTTTATACTATTACAAGTTATTGAAAGTCTTAAGAATACAGTATACAGTATATTAAGTATACAGTTCCCTAGTCCATGAATATAAAAATCATGATTTAAATAAAAACTTACCCATACACAGATACATAAATAATAATCCCAACCAAATAATAAAATCCCGTAAACCTCCATGGAAACTGGTACAACAATTAAGTAAGGAAGACTATAACCTTAACTCTAAATGAACTGATGAATGGAGACTAAATAACCCTGACAAATTCAGTATCGTTGAACAACCTATGGGAAGGCCCCGGGAGTTCAACTTCCTCGAAAGGAATGGGTGACCTTAAATAGACTTAGGACTGGCCACGGAAAAACGGGAAATAGTCTGCGTAAATGGGGACTTAAGGATACACCACAATGCGACTACGGACACGACAATAAGACAGCCAATCACATCGTGGAAGAATGCCTAGTACGCAACTTACCAGGCGGAATGAAACACCTCCACAAGGTCACAGCAGCAGCAACATAATGGTTGATCAATCTGGACATTAGAGTATAAGACCACACAAATAATATAACGACACATTATCCGGTTGCTTATATATATATTTTTATATTATTTTATCTATATATAACTAACTTACTACTACTGCTACCTACTGTTTTATGTTTTCTTATCAACATTTTATATCTGTATTTTATATTTATAATGGTAATATTTATTGTTGTTGCTATAATCTTAACTAATTTTTAAAAAAGTACTATTTGTGCTGGATTAAACCATACGATAATACGATAATAATAATTAAAAGTCTAGTATACACTAAGAGTATTCAATAATTCCAAAATGATTCATAAAAATATTAAAAACAACAGTTTAGGTATGGAACGATCAACGATATAATATAATTAACTATATAGATTTTCAAATTGACCTTTTAAAATGTTTACGCGTGTAGTATAAAGTACTTTTAAATTATTATTTATTTTTTATTTTCTTGCCAGTTAAACTTTACGTCTTCGTTCGTGTTTCGACAGGATGTCGACGAATAACGTAGATTTAAGTCACTGGAGATTTCATGGTAGGGTGAAAAAACAATAATGAAGAAGCCATAAAAACTCGGAAAGGGTATTATTGCACCTGGATTTGCAACCAATAAATCACGCCTGCCAGCTACAGGAGATCATCGGAAGAGTGGTTAAGGGAGGAAAATAAACCTGGTTCCGATAGTAATAAAGAGGGTCGAAAAATAACCCAAAGAAATTTTTTTTCCACCCAAGCCATTGACCGTTTTTGCATAATGTCTGCGTCAAAATATTATTTCTATCCACGAGCTCGTGGACTTGTTGTTATTGAATAATGGACAGCAGTTTATTATGATGGTCTTCATATATAAAGTTGAAAGATAAAAAAATAAACAAACCGTCCGAGGGTAGCTAATCCCGTGATAGTTTTTGAATGTAATAAATCTTCAGTTTGGCAAAATAAACACGTCTTTCATTCCAGGAAACCAATACATTCAGTAGATCCCATGAACCCAAACCAATATCGATATAAGTTAAGTCTAGAGCTACAAAAATAAAGAATATTTAATTTGAATGTTTAAATTAAATACAAAACGTTTGAACTGTTAAGTTTTTTATAAATAATATAGACTTTATATATTAAACTACACTATGTTCTATAATTTAATTTGAACATAATATTCATTTATTTTTAATTAGTTACATTTGTGTGTATAAATAAATATTAAAATATTAAATTTTTCATTCAGAAAATACAAAATATTTATAATAGAAATAACATTATTAATTAATAAGTTTTTAGATTTATACTTGACATTTTTTAAGACATTAAAAAAAAATATTTACAGTATGGTTTAAGATTCTGAACGAAGTGATGAATGTATTGATTTTAAAATGATGTGTGTTTTTTTGTGTCTGTATACAGCATAACTATTCGAAAAAATGCTCCAATTTCAAACTTTGAGGGTGGTTTTCGATGGCAAAGTGAATATCCTTGGTGCATTATAGAGGTCAAAAGTAAACATTTTCTAACAGTTTTAAAAAAATAGAGAAAAACAAAAAAAAAAAATGACAGAAAAACGGGAATTTTTACGCAAAACCAGTTTTCAACCAAATCGATTTTTATATATGGTTGTAATTCAAAAACTTATCACTGTAAACACTAGAAATTTTCACCAAATTTCTATGTTAGTGTTATCTATATACAGTTAAATTTTCAACATTTTTTTACTTCTTTAAGTTGTTTATTGGCCATAGAAATTTTCGATTTTTATGATAATTTTTTTTGAAAGTATCGATAAAATTTTTTTGGCCCAATCAAAATTCTTGAAAATTTAATTCAATGTTTCTCATAAGTTTTTCTTATAGTGATTAAAAAATTATAAGAATACATACGCATAATTTTTTTTTTATTAGCATTTGAAGTTCAAATATTGACAAAAATTCGTCAAAACCATGAATATTTGCAAATT
This sequence comes from Aphis craccivora, assembly GCA_009835225.1. Lineage (NCBI taxonomy): Eukaryota > Metazoa > Arthropoda > Insecta > Hemiptera > Aphididae > Aphis > Aphis craccivora. The sequence goes on from VUJU01000031.1 coordinate 141,355, forward strand.
ATTTTGTAAGTATAATTCATAAAAATGCTTGTATAAGTAGGTAGCTAATAGTTGAAAATTCAATACGAGATTTTTCATAAGTTTAGCTTATAATAGTTATAAAATAACTGAAATTCTGGTGTATTCAGGCCATTAAACATAAACCAACTTTTTCACCAACCATTCGAAATGATATCCTAGGCTGACAAATCATCTTCGTTCAGAATCGTTTTTCGTATACAATGATACCTATCATTGAATTCAAATTTAGCACTCCTATTATATATAATAATAATCCATACGGCATCTAATATACAGCAGAGCGGTACCCACTTACTTACTTTTTTATCATTTAGTTTTGTATTTTTTAAATTTTAAAAATGTAATAAATATATAGTGTTACATATTTTAATATTTACATAACATAATATAGGTATACAGAATAATGTAATCCTAATTATATAATATATAAAACATAATTTTAATTATAACAAAATCTTCTTAATCATAAATTTTACTTTCAAGGATTTTTTGTTACCATTATTTCATATAGGTATATATCGTATATAATTAATTCTCGTAAGTCTTACTGATCACCCCCAATTTTAAAGTTTTACTCTGATAATACATAATATTATGATAAACTATACGTGTTAGTTTGATCATTAGTAGTATTAGGAATATTTCCTAATGTTTAATTGTTCAGTAATTTTAGTTGTAATAGGTATTAATTGTTACTTATAACACTAATTAAAGTTAATAATTGGTTCAATTTATTTTTAAATTTTATATATTTATTTTTACATCAGATATTTATTATGGCAAAAAAAATTCTAAATTTACAACAATTCACTGTAAATATCAATATACGTTATGAGTATTTAGTTGAAAGTCCTATAATAATATGTATAAAATAAGTAAAATAGAAAACATCCAAATACATACATGCTCCAATTGTATAATTCTCTTAGAGTATTATTGAAAATAGTTTCCAAAAGATGAATTAATCATAACCTATCTTTAGTTTCAATGTCTATACACTCAATAATAAGAGCCCAGTACCCTCATCTAGATAGGGGTTCATAAATGCATAAGCCTAGCTTGTACGATTTATTTGAAACACACACTCACCATAAAGTCTGCTAAAAATCTAATTTTCTCAAATGCTTTCAAGGCGAATCCGTTATAATGTTTACGACGTCCTGTCTACAAACAATGCGGTGGCAGCGGCGTCGTGGCGGTTTCCTTGCGAATAATACCCAAGAAAGTTTAGCGGTGACATAGAAATTCTTTATTCTTCCTCTACCATACCGTATAAAGTTTGTTTTTTTTCTTTCTTTCATTGCACAACTAGCAACATTAATCCGCGTGCAAGTCAATTTTTCTCTTTTATACATTTCTATGTTTATAATACGAAGCTCACGACCAGACGATCGAGACTTGCAAACGACCGTTATCTGAATTAAAAAGATTACTTTCATTATTGCAATCTGTGCATTGCAATTTTTTTTCACGTTTTATTGAAATTGAATCACACACAGACAATGTCATTACTCAAGTCAAGCAAACTATATACTGTATACTAAGCAATAAACATATCGATTTTTTTTCCCAATCTCGTAAGCTCTACGAACCAATCCCATGCTACGCGACCGATTAATCTACGAATTATAAATGTTAATTTAAATGAACATTGAAAAATCGTAAATCCCTGAAATACATTTGCGCAATCCGTGCAAAATAAATTGAATGTGCATAATACGGTCACGGGATTTATTGGTTTTATTATTATTATCAAGTGTCGACGTTGTTAAACGTAATAACAAAAACTATAATAATTGCCACTCACGCCTCGATAGTCACATAAATCCAATATACAATTGGGTAACATTTCGTAAACAATTTTAATTATGGGAGTTTGTAATTTGCACTAAAATAAAAATATGTAATTTGACCACCGCAGCATACGTATATAGCTAAAAATAATATAAATGTAATTTGCATAAAAATGAGTGTCTAATCGTTTATATTCGATCATTTTGTTTGTAACATTTTTGACGTAATATTTGGTGGACTAGAATGATAATAATAATTTTTCTTGATTTCTAATTAACAGCAATTTTATCTAGGAATTGTGACATATTTCAACGTCTGATCGGAAGGATAATTTTATTATTACACAATATTATTAATACACTAATTTATACACTACATTTACACTAATTTATTTTTTGCTAAAAATAATGCATTATTAGTATATTATTAATTTACTTTGCATGTTTAATATATGTTTTATATATATTGTTGTTATTGGGTAGTTTTATAATCAATACTTAAGTACTATAGAACGATGTGAATATGTTAGTAAAATAAATACAAATCTAAAATGGAATATATCATCTACTATAACTCCTATTATTCTATCTAAAAAATATTATATTGATTTGAATTTGGTTGAAAATTTCCAACCCAAATTTTTGGTGGAAATTATATTTATTTATATATTTTAGGCCAATTTTAGTAAGAATTGATTACAGCTAACATAATATTATAACCATAGGTATAGTCGTAAAGACATATGACACGTATTAGGTTAGTTACCATATCCGTTGTATACTTTTTGAGGGTTCATTACATTTGCCCGACGTCCACGGTGGAGGAACGTAATCCGTTTTGTCTAAGCCGGCAACGGCATATACTGAAATAGTGATATGTAAATAAGTACAGTATGTAACTCGTACCAATTGAAACGTTTTAACTATCTGTCGTATAAACTTAACGAGACATGCGCTCTGGATTTCTCTTGAATTCGATCTTCCTCTCAACCAACCACGCGTGTTTCCAGGTCGCCGGATTTTTATCGGTTAACAAGGTGGAAAATATCCTTGTAGTGATAGTGGCGTGGCCGTTAAACCCACAGAAAAATCGACGGGCTCGACCGTTATTTGGACGGACGAATTCAATTTGTCGACAGGGGACACTACGGCGATAAAAACAACGGAGAAGCTCCAAACATGGCTAACGGAAGTGCAGAGTATTACATTATTCAGGGAGCACCCGGATAATACGATTTATTTTGTCCGAAACAAAGTGCGGCGTTTAAACCAGTGGTTTACGAGGAATTATAATACCACACTAGAATATATTATTATGAAGGTCCAGGTGCAGTGTCGTGCAGCTGACGAGCGAGACAACTATAATATTTATATAATAATATTTTTTCTCACTTAATCGGGTTACACCTGCCGTCTGCACTAAAATTTATTGTAGACTGCGTTTTCCACAAATACAATCTTGAGTTAAACGGGTAAACGGGTTTCCGAAACAACGACGGTGCACTTGAGACTTGAGATTACCCTATAGAAAAAACGAAAAATAAAATAATTATTAATTATCAACACTTAAATACCGCTTGTCGGAGTGTACGACTAAATTATTACAATAATCTCTTATTATTACCAACGGTTTATGTTTAAAATTAATTTTTGAGTGTTGCACTTAAGCATTTGAATGTTTAAACACACGAAGATAAAGAGTTACGCCAACGATTCTGGTATGACCTATATAGCTATTTATATACATAATAATACATTTTAATAATAAAACGTTCGTGCAATACGGTAAACACCATTTTATCGAGCGTTAAATTATTTTGAAAGTCCGAGAGCATAAAGTTCAGTATCAAGTCCATGTTTCAAATCGAGATGAATACGTTTCATTTAAACGTACACCTAAGTATGTTTCGCTCCATAAATAAGTATATAACTAATTATTTGCATGTGGCTTATGCGTTTAGAAATGTATTTCTACAAGTTTTTGTGGATCGATGTGGCCCCGTAATGTATTTTGTAGATATAGTGGTGGTCTTAGGGAGTGTTTAACCTCCAACCAACCTTCAACAGGTTGGTTTGCCAAAACTTAGTAACTATGTGTAGTATAACGAGCCTTACTCAGCATAAATCGTTGAATGGTAAAGTTTTGAGTGAAGCATTTATTATAAAAAAAATAAGATAGTATTTCAGTAAATCGAATATTTAATAAGTTAAAATTGTTAAATAAATTGTAACAACGAGAAACGTGTAGTTTCGAGGTCTGTAGATCTAGGTACGTCTAAATAGTCCCTGTTCGCCTAAAGTCCGGTTATCATCTGTAAAGAACGTCGTCAACCGTGTATATCATCATATTATATTATTTATATTATTTCACAAAAACATCACATATTCCCACGCTATTTCTATTATCGCACAAAAAAAATGAATGTACGTGTATGCACGCTCCGGATGTTCCTTAGATGTATTTAAACTTTTCCATATCGTGTTTTACAAAAAACAAACATACGATTCTAGCTTTATATATTTTATACACGCGTTTTTATAACAATATAATAAAATACGATCATCTCCATTGTATTATTATTTATATATATATATTTTTATTTATTTATGTATACATTTTATACATGACATAATATATCATTATTTGACAAATGTATATAAAAAACATCAACTCGCTACAACAATAGTAACAAAATAATAAATCGATAATTTAAACTTAAGTTTTATATGATATGAAATTAATAATATTATTTAAAGCATAATTCTGTTATTTTAATTTAAATTATTGTATATAAATGTATATAATATATATAAAAAAAGTAACTTTTTTATATATTTATTGATTTTTTAAGCTTATATTATTATTCTATGTTTGGTTTATGATCATAATATAAAAATATAAATATTAAAGATAATAAGTACCTATTATTGTTTACCATTAATCCTTTCATAGTTGATAAATTCTTCCACACAATTATAAACAAGTACGGGAATTTTTTTGAAAAATTATGATAAAATATACAATTAGTATCTATTTATATAATAAAAGCATTGTGTATGCAACGATCCGACTATTACTTATCTAATAACGTTTTAACCTACAATATTGGTAGTATGTTTTATGCCTATAATAATCAATAAATATACTATAACCTTAACCAACATTAAACTATACAAATTATTTTTTATTAATTTTTTTTTTTTTAACGTGTGCTATAATAATAGACAGTAAACAGTACAATATGTTGACATTAATAATTAATATTGAAAAGTTACCTACTACTGAATTTATAATGTTTGCCTTCTGTATGTCTTAATATAAAGTAAGTTAGAAATAAAAACACTATAAGATAAAACAATCAATTTAAATTTTAAACATTTGAGGGTTGTATTATAAATCATCTATAATCCTTTGATCTAACTTTATCCTGAATTTAAGTTATTCGCTGGACTCAAAAAAAAAAAAAAATATTTTATAATTTTTATTTTTAGATTTTAACATAAATTATACACGATTGACATACAACTAATGTTTGTCCAGCATCCTTAATCATTGAATCGAAAACCTTTCGAACACACCTACCACCCTAAATTTTTTAACTTAAATCTGCTCTTGATTTCTTGATTTGGCACACCCTACTATTAAATAATTTAAAAAAAAAGAAAAAAAAAAAAAAAAACAATGTCATTACACGCCAACAGGAAAACATCGAAATATTAAAAAATTATCCTAGAGCATATTTCCTGTTCAATCATAACTATCAAGATACTCATATCATAGGTCTGGAATTCGTGTGACGGGTGTGTATTGTTACTTTCTAATACCTATTTATTACGTTCTAAAACGATAAATATAATTATGCGTTGTTTTGGCAATTAATAACGGTCGTTGTAGTTCCGTGTATAGACATCGTTGTCGTCGTCGTCGTCTTTATATATATAGGTATAATAGTATCGTGGAACGTATTATACATAAAACGATTATTTATTCGGTGGAATGTGCTCCGGTCGGTCGGTCGCTAGTGAATCCCGCGCTCCCCAAGAAGGTCCTTCCGTCGTCACCATAATTAAAACTGGTCGAAAATTTGATATTACATTATTATTATCGTTATTATTATTATTATTATAACGAGACTCCTATACCAGGACCCGTACGTGATTTACGGTTAGTACAAAAACATTGGGTAGGTATTACGTTATATTACAATATAAACGAGCGGTGAATAGTGGAAATATGCACATCAGATTTCGCGCATTCATTATCCTTTAGACGGTATTTGTCAACAGTGCACAATATGATAAATAGGAAAACGACGAGATATTGTAGTCGTCGTTGTCTCGTCGTGTTTCTGCGTTAGACTGTACACGTTATAAATGTACGGTCCGACCCTCGGGCGAGGTTTCATACAGGCACTCGACCAACTTTAATTTCCCGCTATTCTTTTATTTTATACATATATATATGATAACACTGGTCGAGCAAATATATTCTGAATAAATTCGAATCATGATTTACATAAACATCATAATAACACGCCACGCAATGTCGCCCCTGGTGAAAGCTTCACCGAAAATTTAAAAAGGAAATGCCAGTCCCTGAACAGACTGTTGTTTAGTAAGGTGAGTGGTAGATTTTATCTCGGAAATTAAAAGATAAATGCAAATATAATTGGTTATTTAACAATTCAAATTTTCGTAAAACTCTAAGACTTTTCAGGAAATCATCAACTGCAGTCACAGTTGGTGTATACGTACATCTACGCATTACGGTTAGAAAACATATTTTAATCATGAGGTATAATTTATGAAATATAATTGCTAACAGGAATAAAATATTTATTATGAAATCTTCAGTCAACCGCGTTGATTGAATTTTAAATAAATCCATTTATATCAAAACTGTTAATAATTTTCCGCTTCCATTCTAAATTTTAAAAACGTAATTTTAATAATATTTTTGAATACAATTTATGATATTTCAAGCAGAGTTTATAAAGTTAAGAGTCCATAAAGTTAAAACCTTGCCAAATGGTTTTTGGTTGCTGAGTAAAAATAACAATACACAATAACAATATAATATAACATAACTGAATAATTGTTATAACTTATAACATAAAACTGTGTACTTAATTATTTATTCAGTTGTTATATTACAAATTACCATCAAAAATAAATCTCTAGTTTACATTTTAACACCTCATATACAACATAGGTCAATTCAATTTTAAATTGATTGATGAAATTACACAGATGACGAAAATTATAAATATTTGATTTTGAACTATGTTTGGGTGGTGAAAACTTTTGAAATAGAGGTACGAAGGATTTGTGTGATGTGGTCTGGGATTATCAATATAAAAGAAAAATAATGTCAAGGAAAAAATCGATGATGTCACATCAAAGGAAATAGTTTCCATTACATCGATCGAAGTATGATGAAAACAGCAATAGTATACAACTCGATCGCAGTAATATTGAATCGTTTGCTAAGCGTATACTGGAAAAGTTACGACTAGTTAAAACGGTTTTATTTGACAGTTTAAAGTTTAGCGTGTTTGCATCAAAATGAAACGATGTCGGTTTAAGCTCTGCAAGGATTGAGGCAGTTATCTCAGTTTTACAATGATTCGTTTTTTTCTCTCATTTGACACGTTATCGCTTACTGCTTACTGATTATAAATCTAAAATATTCTAACCACAAAATAACGATTCAAAGAACTAAGTACAAACATCATTTTCTAATTAAATTTTCATCGATTCTAGATAAATTCCATAAGCGGAAATCGCATACTTTCAACGCAATAATTTATCACCATCACATTCAAATTTGAAGACAACCATCCCAACGATTTACCACAGATTTATTAATATCACTTTTATTTATTTTTTTTTTTTTTGCTTAATCATAGTAGTCACTTAAATATAACTATAATACTGTAGTTTTTTTTTCATTGTTGACGACCTAATTGATATTGATATTTTTGAACCTGGCAGTTGGGCAATACTTAGACTGATTTATGGTTAAGTTAGATTCACGGTACACAAAAATTACAGGCAACCGTTGAATGATAATCAATCCTAATCAGAGAACAATTTACTACCTATGATTTATAATATTCTATATCCATTTTTAAGTAAATAATTACAAGATGAATATCTACATTTTTATTTATATACAAACGAATACATATACCTGTAATAGTTTTGAACTGGTGGACTGAGAAATTTAGAGTCAGTTAAAGTATTTTAAAATATAATACATTATTTTTCGAATATAAAATTAGTTTAATGATCATCTTCTAAAAATATCAAGTGTGAAGTAATTTAATAAAAATATATATTAAATGTATAAATGTATATACATAAGAACATTTTAATGACATTATTTTATTTAACGATTGATTTTCGTTCTTTTTTATAAATAGATTATGATTTAAACATATTTTAAATTGTATATTGCAAAATCGTGCATTTAATAGAAATAACAACTTAATTTCATTATTATTTATTTTCAAGAAACGTTATGGCTATACTATTTTATTCAGAACTGAACTAACTTAATTTATGATTTTTAAACTTTATCCCTTAATCGAATTTTCACATTAATTCGCGTCAGTTAATATAAATTTAAATACGAATAATAACTTATTGAGTTCTATTTTTTTTAATTTTTAATCAAGTCATATCTGATCCAACAACAATATTAAATCTCCATTTACTAATCTCAAAAATATTAATATTTATCATAGACAATTTTATTACACATCACTAATTATTATTCATAGACAAAATAAATCGAAACTAAAAAAAAATTTATATTCTATGTGAAGCGATGAATTTATTGATTTGTGTACTTTTTATAATGATTATTACAGATATTATAATCGTATTTAACATACACATTATAGTGATCCAATTGATATCTAATGTACAGCAAAATAATCACCCTTTTGTTTACCATTTTTTTTTTTTTTTTACTTTATGGCAGGGAACCAAAATAATGGCAACAAAATATGGTCATAACTTGTTTACCTGAACATTTTATACACATTTGCAGGGCATATTTATAAAAACACGTTTGGACAAAATACTGTACCTAACTAGTAACCTAACTATTACAAGTAATTGAAAGTATTGTAGTATCTAATTAAACGAATACTTAATTGTTTGATCTATAAATAATTGTAGTTAATTTTTTACTAAAATACATCAAATATAGCTAAAGATATTTATCAAATATCTACTGGTACAGATTATTTATTCTGTGTTCATCTTTTGATAGTTTAAGATCGTTGTGCCATTTCAGCCATAGAGTGTTAAAAATTTGAAATTTAAGTTCTGTTACCATATTATTTTAAAATGTTGTTAAAAACACAATAAAAATTGAAAATTGACGATAAATTTGAAACTCAAAAAGTAATTATGTGTTATAATTGAAGACTACAAATCTATCAAAAGTAGGGAAATGAAAGAAAATAATTTAGATCAATATTAACTTTAAAAAGTGGGTAAGTGGGTACCGCTCTGCTGTACATTAGATGCCGTATGGATCATTATTATATATAATAGGAGTGTTAAATTTGAATTCAATGACATTTATCATTGTATACGAAAAACGATTCTGAACGAGGTTAGGTTAGTTTCTTCTTAGTCACTTCGAATGGTTGGTGAAAAAGGTGGTTTATGTTTTAATGGTCCGAATACACCAGAATTTCAGTTATTTTATAACTATTATAAGCTAAACTTATGAAAAATCTCGTATTGAATTTTTAACTATTAGCTACCTACTTATACAAACATTTTTATGAATTATACATACAAAATAATTTGCAAATATTCATGGTTTCGACGAATTTTTGTCAATATTTGAACTTCAAATGCTAATAAAAAAAAAATTATGCGTATGTATTCTTATAATTTTTTAATCACTATAAGAAAAACTTATGAGAAACTTTGTATTAAATTTTCAAGAATTTTGTTTGGGCCAAAAACTTTTATCGATACTTCAAAAAAAAATTCTCATAAAAATCGTAAATTTCTATGGTCTATAAATAGCTCAAAAAAATTCAAAATATTTTGAAAATTAAATCAAGTAAAGAAAACACTAATCTAAATAACTGGTGAAATTTTCAAGTATCTACGACTTATACTTTTTGAATAACAACAAATATTTAAAATCGTTTGAGGATAAATCATTATCGTTCTATTTCGTAAAAATTTAAAATTCAAACGTACTTAAATTTTTTTCTATAATGATGCTTCGAGTTTTCTCTACAGCTACTTGAAGGAAAACTTATGGAAAACTTAGTGTTGTATTTTTAATTCTTAGTTATAAATACAAACAATTTTATGATTTTTGAACTTCAAAATTACTTGCAATTTTTCGCGTTTACGACAGATTTGGTAAAAATCTGAACTATAAACGCTTATAAAAAAAATTGTGACTAACGCTTTTTAATTTTTTTTAGCTACAATAAGAACCACTTATAAGAAACCTTGTATTAAATTTTTACAATTTTTTGGTCATCCAAATTTTTTTATCGACACTTCAAAAAAAAATTCTTATAAAAATCGAAAATTTCAGTGGCCTATAAATAACTCAAAAAAATTTTTGAAAATTTAACTGTATTTAGACAACACTAATGTTAAAATTTGGTGAAATGTTCAAGTATTTACATTAATTAGTTTTTGAATTACAACCATATAAAAAAATCGAATTGGTCAAAAACTGGTTTTGCGTAAAAATTACCGTTTTTCCTTAATTTTTTATTTTGTTTTTCCCGGTGCTTTTAAAAACTATTTGGAAATTCAAAAAATGACCTCCCCAATGCACCAACTAGATTCATTTTGCTATCGGAAACCACCCCCAAAGTTTGAAATTGAAGCATATTTCGACACGTTCTCGTGTACACACAAAAAAAAACACACAACATTGTAAGATCAATACATTCATCGCTCCGCTCAGAATATAAAATCATTACGTATTAATTTTAGAACAATAAATAAAAAAAATTAAACCCGATAAATTAACAAATAATGTAAATTTATATTTTCGGGGTCATAAAGTGTTTAATTATTTAGAAACATTACTTTTATAGTTATCAAATTAATCACTATATTTTTAAATAAAATATTTCTCAAAACCAATATATTATGTGTGTACTTACTTTAATAACGTTAGGTACGTCATGTTTTGCGTGAACCTTCTAGCGGTCACCTGTTGCTCAACAACCTACAACCTACAACCCTTGAAATAGACTCGACCAGGCTACGGAAGAGTGTGTTAAATTGTGTGTGTGAGAAAGAGAAAGACAGAAAACAAAAATGTATAGCACTCTGTGGGGTTTTGAAATATGAAGTCATTGTTGTTACGTTGTAACATTCCTGATTCATCACTCGTACTAATATTAATATAATCCTATAAACTTTAAATTAAGTACTCATATTGTTACCACGCCTTTCCGGCATCTAATATAATAGATCTATGTTAGCTGATCATATTCTTCACAGCTATTTTCCAATCAGAAAATCAAACATCGTAATGTTTAGAGCACGGAATGTGTTGTAACAACGTCATACGAGTATGGCGGTTGGAGATAAGGTTTACTCTTTCGTATCAATCACGATTATTTTATTAGTATTATTACATGCACAAACTTCAAGTGAAATAAATGTAATATATTACCTAAGTTCGTGCAAGATTGACATTTTGTTTACATAATTTTCAAATTAAATAAGCGTCTCGTCATGTTTTCCTAAAATATAATAATGCTTAAGTATGTTCTCTAACATGCTCGCTCTTTCATTTAATGTAGTTTAATGACAAGTTAATTACATTTTTACTTCAAAAATTCAATAACAATGACGACAATGACAATTGACAACAATTAACCAAGTTCAAGTATTTGATCTTAATGACTAGAAAACCAACATACAATTGTAATAATATAACATTTAGTTATATTAGTTATAACAAGCTTCGAAAATATACATCAACTAAAATGGATTTTAATATTACTTTGATGTTTGATCATATAAATAACAAAATAACACTAAAAAAAAAAAAAAAAAAAACAATAACAATAAACATTGGACAAATTACACACGATATATTTTTAATTTATTTTAAAAACTTGCATATAAGCATGCACGTGAAGATTGTTTATTATTACACTAATAGATTTATGAATAAATCCCATTCTAATAAAGATAATGTAAAGTTTTGTATCTATATTATGATAAAAAATATAGGTAATTGTAACTTTGTCAACTGACTAAAATATGTTAAATATGTTAGTTATGTAGTTGTATATAAAATTCAAATTATATAGGTAATACAATAATATAAGCTACTTTTTATATAAAACACATGCAACATGAATACACGACTAACCTTTTTTGAGAGTTTACTGACGATTTTTGATATTACCTTTTATATTAGGTGCTGGTAATATTTTTTAAATATATTATGATAATACAACAATACACGAATATAAACCTTTAGAGAAACTATTATATTACCTATGTTATACATATTTATATTCATATACTCGTTAATTTTGTTTATTATTGTAATGCTTACAATACTATAGTATGATAATAAACCTATATATTATCACTATTACAACAATAAATAAAACTATTATAAAAAAAAAAAATAAATAAAAATATTCGTTACTAAAACGAAATATGTGTCCATAGTTTCATTTATGAACAATATAAATTGTGTTAGTTTTACACAAAAAAAAAAAAAAAATTAGGCGACTTTTCAACGACTTATTTATAATCATGTAAAAAGTGTAACGATCCAATAAAAATATTATTATTTGTATATGTACGTTGTGTGTTACTAACTACCTGCATTTTTTTTTAAACCCAATGGTAACTTTAAACTATTGTTTTACTAACATAATTATTTAGGTAAAATTTAATAATCCGACATTGTTGGGTTCTTATGAATATATTTTTTTTTAATTTAAATATGTACTCAACCATGGGATAACTTTAATTCAACATTATACGAAAATGTAATTATGATATTGATGATCAAAAACCGTATACACGTCGGTCTTTATGGTGAAATTTTCTGTTGCATGATATGAAATGGCATGTCATGTATTCACACAGGGGGTGCTAAGGAATACTAAGCGCCTCAAAATCACATATTATCATCTTTAAAATTAGTTTAGTACATTTTTTAAATACCTATATTACCTATATTATGATTATATGTTATTGTTTTTTTAGATTCTGAACGAAGTGATGAATGTATTGATTTTACAATGATGTGTGTTTTTTTTTTGTGTGTATCTGTGTACAGCATAACTAGTCGAAATATTGCTTCCTTCAATTTCAAACTTTGGAGGTAGTTTCTGATGCAAAGTGAATATCCTTGGTACATTATAGAGGTCAAAAGTAAACATTTTTCAACAGTTTTAAAAAAATCGAGAAAAACGGTGACGGAAAAACAGGAATTTTTACGCAAGAATAGTTTTCGACCAAATCAATTCTTTTATATGGTTTTAACTAAAAAATTAATCACTGTAAATACTTAAAATTTTCACCACACATTAATGTTACTATTCTTAATACATGGCTAAATTTTCAAAATATTTTGACTTTTTTGAGTTATTTATAGACCATAGATAAATTTACGATTTTTATGAGAATTTTTTTTTGAAGTATTGATAAAAATTTTTTGAGCCAATCAAAATACTTGAAAATTTAATACAAAGTTCCTCATAAGTTATTCATATAGTGATTAAAAAATTATAAGAATACATAGTCACAATTTTTTTTTATTAGCATTTGAAGTTCAAATATTGACAAAAATTCGTCTAAATCATGAATATTTGTAAATTATTTCGTAGATATAATTCATAAAAAATTTTGTTTAAATAGCTATGGGTTGAAAAATTAATACAAGATTTTTCATAAGTATAGCTTACAATAATTATAAAAGAACTTAAATTTTGGTGTAGGTATTCAGGCTATTAAAACATAAACCACCTTTTTCACCAACCACTGGAAATTGTATTCTAGGCGACAAATCATGTTCGTTCAGAATCGTTTTTCGTATACAATGATAACTATCATTGAATTCAAATTTAACACTCCTATAATACATAATAGTGATCCATACGGCATCCAATTATCCGCTTTTTTTTAAACATAAAATTTTTTATATTATTTTAAATTTAAATTTATTTAATTTATGACTTTAACATAAATAAATTAATAATTTTCATTAAATATATAATAATCATTTTTGAATATTAACAATTTTAATTGATAATTGATGCTTCATATTTTATATCCATAATTATAATACTCAATGTTCATATACATTAAGACAGCTAAATATCAATAGGGTGGAGTATGGTATATACTATATAATATGATTTATATTTATAAATTAAAAGCAGATAGATATCAAAAAACCTTAAACATCACATTATTTATTAATTACCGGTTATTAGTCTATTGTTATTAGGCATAATTTATTAACTTAAAATATATATTTTTATGTTTCAAATGCCGATCAGAAAGATTATAATTGAGAGCTCAGTAAATTGTACATGAATTTCACTTATACATTTTTACCGTTCATAGAATTCAGAAACCCCAAAATTCAATTGCTTTCGTTTGCGCAATAACATATAAAAACATTAATATCAACTGATTATTAACTAATATAATTACAATAATAAAAAGCGGGTAAGTGGGTACCACTCTACTGTACATTAGGTGCCGTGTAGATCACTATTATCTATTATAGAAGTGTTAAATTTTTTTTAAACTGTTGGAAAATGGTTACTTTTGACCTCTATAATGCACCAAGGATATTCATTTTGCCATCGGAAACCACCCCCAAAGTTTGAAATCGAAGCATTATTTCGACTAGTTATGCTATACACAGACACAAAAAAAAAACACAAACATCATTGTAAAATCAATACATTCATCACTTTGTTCAGAATCTAAAATATTATACAACAAAACTCGCATTAAGCTTTATAATATATAAATCGGAAAAGTAACTGGGAGGGTTAGCAATGGTAGACCGAAGTTAAACTGGTGTTTTATTTGACAATTTCATTAGGGTGCATTTCCATTAGCCACCCACATAGTATGATACGTACAAGGACCATGTTACTGCAGTTATCGCGATTGAACTGAGCGAAAGGAGCGCGTCGAACAGTTAGAAAGATAAAACGCGTCCTGATGTACATACGTATTTTACGCACTCATCGTGATCCCAAACTACGACGCTTTTTCTCAAGCATGATTGGAGTGCTTTTCGTCGATCGATTTAAATGTGCCGCGAACAAGATTTTAAAGACAATATTAATATTTTGTTTTTTTTTTTTTTTTCAAAGAATAATAAGCGAAACAGAAAATTTTTGAGTTGTTACCAATTTCGAGAAAGCAATTCCTTTTGCTAAAAATTACTTTTCTCCTTGTACCCACGTCCATTTTTTAACCAAATATCATAAATTAATTCCTCTATTCATATAAAAATAATTACATTCTTTTCACTCACCGTTTCAGGTTTAATATGTGAATTTTTTTTTTTAAATATAATTTATTTTGGTTTTGTTATGAGATCTTCTAGGGATTTTTGTTTACATTCGGCTCTTACTATTTAGTGATGAATATTTTATTTATGTAAAATAGGTAAAAATATATTTTTTGTTAGTTAATCTAAAATTATATTCAGAATAATTACTATATAAAAAAAAAACTATAATTCGACTGCTTTTACTTTTTAAAAATTTTATTTTTTTTATAAAATTTAGTCATAGTCACCCTATTTAATAAAATAATCATAATTTATCACAGTGAAACAACACAAGCTTACTATTTGGTACAAAATTAAACGAAAAACCGATATTAAAACAATTTGATCAGATTACTTATATTTAATTATAATATATACATTATGTACATATGTATGTAGTAAAAAAACAATTATTGTATTTTAAATCTATTTAAATTTTATGATATTTATGTACTTATCGAAAATATAACACTAAAAAATACTAATATTATAGATATATTTTAAATTGCATACAACCATTTCTAAAGATTATAATTATTCTTAGTATAAACTTTCAATAATTTGAATTGGTCGCTTATAAATTGTATCAGGTACATTATGATATTCAAAAAAATATCCACCAAAATTAATACTTAATAATTTGCAGTAAAAAACAAAATTCTTGTTTGAAAAACACAGTCTGTATAACCACTGGATATCCCTTAAGAAGTACAAAAAATCTGAGGAATTTTAAAATATGGTCTGAAAAAAAAATCCAATAGGTAATCAGAATTTGAATAACTGTATTATTGGAAAAAAAATGAAGATGAACACACTTAGTGAATCACCCATGCTATCAATAGACATTATATAATACATACAATATGTACAATATACAATTCATATAGGTAAGTGCATTGTAAAATAATTTGAAAAATAAATAATTTTGAGAAAACGTATAACTTTTAACATTAAAACTTTAAGCGAAAAAAATTGTAATTATTTTTAGATGAAAAGACTTACTACTTTATTATATTTAGGGGGGAAGGAAAGTTCGTGATAGTAACACTTTTGATGGGATCGTGTTGATTTGAATAATGTCACTAAAAATAATTTACTCCCCATAATATATATATTATATATGGTTCGTCATTTAGTGGGGTACCTACTCGTAAAGTATCTATACTGATAACATTTAGGTGTCAAGTGGTGCTTCAAACAGGTAAAAAGGGTTATGGGTAAAGTCGTCCTTGACGTTTTGTCTTATTTTTTTTTTTTTTTCAAAACATTATGTTATTTCTGTCGGAATTTGTTGAATGACCCTAACTTGACTCCGTCACCGATTTCAAGATACATATACAATAAATATCAAAGTATTATTTTTTAACCAATCGGTTTTCTTACCCATTTTTTCTGAAAATATTAAGGAGTAATTTGTATGATTGTGTTTATTGAATGCATTGTTTGTAGGTATGTGTGAATACAATTTATTCAGTTTTAGCTTTACTGAAGTAAAATAAAAATTAATTTAATGTGTATATATATATATATATATATACATCTATTTACTTAAATTTATACAAACGATAATTAATTAATTGTACCGATTTAGAAATATAAATATCAATTTACCTAACTTACACTGTCACACATTCAAAACATGTTTGTAGCTTCAAGAAAATGTGTTTACTATAATAGTTTCACTAAGCATAACATATTTTCATAAATTCACTACGTTTATAGAATAATAGAAATATGGGGTGAATTTCTCTTAATCGCGCAGTTAAAATAGAAATTCAGAACCTTAGTAATGTGGTTGATAATACTTAATAAGACGATAATTCTAATGTTAATAAAAATGTATTATTGTATTGTATTATTATGATAGTGTTACTAGATATTTGTATTCCCTATATAAAATTAATACTGACAAAAGATGAAAAATAAAACAAAATATTTAAGTGCTATGAACTTATCAAGAGGAAATATTCTTGCTTACAACTTATAAATGTATTATTACGAACATCACATATTTTATGAAATTCTCTGCAATTCCAACCACAAATTAAATCATCGTCTTTGATGAGAAATTTCACATATAATTCAACAAACAAAACGATAGTAAGTGGAGTTCGGCAAAGTGTATTTCAGTCATATTTATTAATTAAAAATATAATTTCTAATGTATCAAAAACGACTTTGTAAGAATTGAGTAGAGAACTTATGTACAATGGTTGAATGATTATGATATTTATTTATTATGATATTTATTACATATCTTTCATGTACCTAACCAATAAGATGATCTATAAACGTAATTTTAAAAATAGCACACAAATGATCATTTTTTCATAAAATATATATTTAATAAACAGCTCAGTAAACTTATCATTTTTTATTAGATAATTTAACTTATATCATACCCTTGACGTTAGTATAGATTAAATAATAGTAAGAAAATAATTTCACTTAGAGTAAAACCAATGAATTACGCATATTTAATAACAAATACCACGTAATTTACTGTTGTTATATTTATATAATATATATGTTATAATAATAAATAATAGTATATGCAAACGTTTCATCGATAAATAAATTATTGTAATTACTATAATGCATTAGAACTTAGAAAACTATACGTATAACGTGCACCCGAAACATAATTCCATACATCACACTTGTGCACTTTCGAATGCCCAACGGCTCATAAATCTTAAACATTTGTACGTATAATATGTAAATATTTTATATGTCTATACCAACCAACATAATATTTATACGATAGGTTCGCAAGTGATATTATACAACATAATATTAATTTTCACAAAGCAAGATGGATAAATTTAAAGCAAAAGTGAAAATAATACATAAAACTATATCAATATCGTTGTAATTAATTTATAATACTACATACCTTTACTATTATAGTGGTATGGAAACTGGAGAAAATGCACGCTTATGCATTAACAATTCTAATTTTTTTTTTTTTACCTAATATTATCATATACTATTTAATATAATTTTTAGAATATCTTACTTTGATATAATAATTGAAATTGAGTCATTATACATTGCATAGGTAATAACTAACAACATACTTTTATAACCGAATAAACGAAATAATCAAGCGTTACACATTTTTCCGCGCATGAACGATCATAAACGGTCATGACCAACGATAGGTATAATACTTATATCTAACTTATACCTATATAATACTACCTTTTTAAAAATACTCGACCGTTTTGACCCTTACTTCACTTAAATAGAAAACGTTAATAATCGTATTTTTCAATAATTTTTAATGCAAACAAACATCCAAACAATTTTTATTTGTTAATAAAATTATTATTGCTTTTAACTGTTTTACTTATAACTAATAATTCAATAAAAACATTAGATTTTTTCATTCGTTATATTTCAATGAAAATATATAATATTCAAAATGTGGTTCGTTTTTTTTGAAACATTATAATACATTTTATTATACAATTTATATTTTAAACGTTTTAGTCGAATTATAATACTTGATTTGTATATTATAATACATTTTAAATCAAAATTAATTTCACTACATTTTATCGGTATAATATAAATGATATAAGTCTTAAAAATATAGAAATATTTAAACTATTATAATTTATACACATTTTGTGAATCTATATAGGCAGAGTTAAAAAAAAAAAAACAGTTGTAAACGAACTTAAAATATATTTATAAGTATATAGAATTGATAATAGTAATATAAGCAATGAATAGAAATAAAAATAATTAAAACAATGTTTTAAAAATGTACATCATAAAAAAAAATAAAAAGTAAAATACTCATGAAGCATATAGAAAAAGTCCACTGAATATTTAAACTTTTATTTCCATTGAAAATTTACGAAAATCGAAATCAACATGTCATCGTATATATATGAATGTGTGTTATGTATATTATGTACACTATACACTATACACTATACAAACTATATATATTATACGACGGCGACGTATGCATTTGACGTGTACACCATACATGCTATGATGTTGCTAATTTATTCTCGTTTGTTTAGCTAAAAAAAAAAATGGGGTTCAGGGCCGTAAGAAAACATATCTCTTAAGAGCTTTTCGAAAACCACACTGTGTACACACGACTGGTAGCGGCAGTCTATCTCCATTCCACTATTCCGCAGTATGATTTTTTAGATTTTTCTATTTTTCTATTTACACTGATGTTTACTAAAATCAAATAAAACTCGTCTTCAAATGTGCACACAACTGTTGGATTTTTTTCCGCATTTTATTTAAGACAAGCCTTAGCTTTCTGCCTCTCTTGCTTTTTAATGGAGCAGGCGCATTAGGCCTTTTACATTAAGTATAAGTAAAGCCCAACAGGCATATAAATCTCCCCAACATCAGTATTCACATAAAGGCCATCGAACAGGAGATGAAAAAAGAGGAACGAATGAAAAGTTGTTTGAGGAAACTTGACTTCACAAAGAACTACAGTATTCGTTTGTGTGAAACGATCTTAAGACGCCCAGTCACCCGTTTAAGTCGGTTCGACGAACATAAAAATTATTGCACACCATCATTATTTGCACAACCTTTATAATAAATAATATAACGTTTTAAAGAACTCAGAACAATGTATAATATGATTATTGTTATGATTCAATAATTCATATATTTAAAAATAGCATGTGAATAAAAAAAAATCGATATTTTAATTTTGATTATATAAAAATATTATGACTTTGTTAATACACGTGACAGTCCAGTCAAATTACATAAATATAAATAAATTATACTCAAAGGCTATTAAAACGAACTAATTCAATATAATTATTATGATTGACATAGCGAAACCAGTTAAGACTACCGAAACATATATCAAAACAAAAGTAAATTATTTAGCTATTAATTATTAATTATTTAGTTGCCGATAAAAATACGTTGAACAAATCAAACAATTTCCGAGTTAAAAAAAATTAAAAACGGCTGAATATATGTCAACACTACTAATAAATAAAAGAATATTTTATTTTTTTAACTTAATTTTTATTTAAACTATATGTTACTTACTTGATACGCTTTATAAATGGATAATATATTACATGCACACTCAACAATGAAAAATGGTACATAATACAAAGACTTCTTAGTGGAGGTAATTAATAGGTGTAATAACAGCAATGTATATGTATTCACAGAAATTTAGACAGTCAAAAATGATGCAGGAAACTAAAATCGAAAAAAAAATAGACTGGTGACTCAGGAAAAAGGGACTGAGCTATTAAAAAACAACGGCGTTGACAACAGTCGGTCAAAAACACGTCACGTAATTTTAAAAATATAAAATTTATATTACGTTGCGTTTTATAAATATTTTAAATAATATTTAAAATACAACAACATAAAGAAACAATAGTCTGTCGCACTCGGTGCTCTATTATTCACATCCGGTATGCGTAATGTAATAATCATTAAAAAACAAGCAAAAATGGATGCACATATTCAAACGTGAATTTTATTATTATTATTAACGTGTTCAGTGAAAAACGAAAAAATAACTTAAACTAAATTAAATACTATGTTATACAAAAAAAAATATTATATTATCACCTCGTTAAATATTTTATAGAACTTTTGCGACTTGAAAACAAAAACCCAGAATAGTTGCTCTGCTTGTACCTATGATGACTGTTGAGTGTTGAGTGCTCTTAATCATTGTAATTGATTTTACAAATTTGATTTAAATGATAATTATTAATGGAAATGTATACGACGAACGACGGTTTAAGTGGAGACGGTTTGTCAGTCTATATTAATTTTAAGGATCTTTTATAAGATAATATTTATTTTATAATTAGTGATTTATTTCCCCATTAATAATAAAGCAGTTTTAATTCATTTTTAGGAAAAACCAATCATATATATGAAATAATACTAATTGTAGTATTATTTC
Organism: Aphis craccivora; assembly: GCA_009835225.1. Classification (NCBI taxonomy): domain Eukaryota; kingdom Metazoa; phylum Arthropoda; class Insecta; order Hemiptera; family Aphididae; genus Aphis; species Aphis craccivora. Next base: position 162,665 of record VUJU01000031.1, read on the forward strand.
ATATAATATTTATAGTCGTCATAAAGCTGTAGCCTGTAATTAAAAAGTTCACGCTTTTACTTCCTAAGTATCAAAATCTCATGAAGAATTCTAACTTGAAAGTATTTTTATTAATGTCTTAATTTATCGTTTGTGATAATGATTTCAAAAATCCTTTGAAACTATACATAAACTTTAATGGTTTAAACACGCCTATCAAATTTTCCAAATTTAAGATAATATAGATGTTTTTTGTCATTTATATTTATTAATATATAATTTAATAGCATGTTTAAAATTTAATTTAATTAAAAAAAAAATAATAATAATAATCACCTTTCCATAATTCAATAAAAATTAGATTTAAGCTCTTTTAAGTACTGATTAAATATAATTTACCTAAAATTGATAATGATTTACAATTATATTCACTCAAACAAGTTAAATTTAATGTTCACATTTTAAATCTAAAGTTGTAACACATATTATATTCTTTTATATGATTTACAAATCTATACATTATTTTTTTAGTGATCAGTTTACACTAGGAATTTAAATTATTAAAAGTATATTAAATTTAAACGTGAAATCTTGACAAAAAATATTACACATAAATGGCAAAGAACTAACATGAATAATAACCTAACCTAACCAGTCTTGATTATATTATATAAATATTTCTAAAATCTTAACAATTGGTATTTGAGTATTGTTAAAAATAAATTTATTTTGATGAATCTCAATACTTAAAATAATTTGGTTGCCTAACATTTATACTAAATTGTCAATAAATAACAACAATAAGCTAACCATTATTTAGTAATCATATATAATTATTCATAACATTTATATTTAACAATTAAAAATTATAACGTATAACATGAAAAATTGATGTTGAATTAATTTAAAATAAATAAATATGATAATATTGTAATTATGTTTCTCTTTACATAAAAATATATATATTTTTGTTTTAAGAGTTTTATCTGGTATAACACCCATTGGTAATTTTTTTTGTTTCCTGTTCTTAAAACCAACCTTGATCTGTTAATTTGACATGTTCTGACGTGTGCAAAGACATGCGGATGTATCGAAAATCATGTCGATCGATCATGACATCCGGGTGAGATGACACTAAGTGCCAACCATCCGACGACGGATTTCCGTTGTCTAAATTATACATAATATAGGATGAAACACATTAAAGAAATAGAGTAGAGGTGCCGATGCATACCTATTTTTCACATTAATAAAATATGCTGCTAAAAATAGTATATAACAGTTGGAAGAAAAATTTTAATTTTTAAAATGTACTGTTGTAAAAAAAAAGTAATTAATTATATCTTTATTTTATTTAATGATTTGGTTATGAACAATCATTAGAATATAGGAATTCCAGGCAGATGGTTAAAATAATAATAGATTTTTTAGTAATAATCTATTCATATACTTTGTGATACACTATTATAGTAGTCGATTGGAAATAACCATATTTAACTAAACCTAAAATAACCTGAAAGATCTATGCATGATTGAGCCAATAGATACAATAAAGTACTAATTAACACTTTGATTAATCTAATCTAACGTGTATATTATTTAATATTTCTATCAAGAAATAAACAAATAAAAACTGCAATGACCATACATCATTATTATTTTTTTGTAGGTATCTACCATATTTGCGTAACGAGTTATACATCAAAACGAAAAACAATATTATTATGCTATTTGTAAATAATAAATTTAAAAGTGTTGTTAATGCGTTTTTCCTGAACGATAATATACAATTTTAAAGATATTATTAAAATCATTTTAGTCAAATAGACATTATACATAATAATAATTATAAAATAAATGTGAATTATTGATATATAGGTAGTAACTAAGATAATTATACAATCTATACATAATATATAATTCATGCACTTATGAAGTTATGGGTAAATTAGATCTTGTGCTTAATTTAATTTAATTCATACAGAATTGAATACCATACATGGTTTAAATTAAAGGTTTAATTTTAGTAAATTTAAAAACTATTTTATACCGAAAAAATTTTCATGTGACATCTCAAATTAAACGTCTTAATTAAGTAGGTAAATATTGGTAACATATAAATAGACAATAGAGTGAAATAGTTGATATTGTACAATTTTAACTATTGATATTGTATTACATAATATCATATTACTATACCATCAAGTATTATTGCTATTAATCACGGTTGTAGATATAATAATTTGTGTTATTAAAATTTAAATTAATATATTTAGTGTATTATTGAATTATAATTTCAACAATTTATAATTAGAAAAAAAAACTAAACCTTATAAGTACCTAATGAATCTGATTTTATTAACTTGCAATTTATTTTATATGTAAATTGTACATATAACATAATTTTAAATATATTGATAGATCAATAATTCACTGCTAGGTTCTTAGTTTAAAAAAAAAAAAATAAGTTCTTACAATATGTTATCAACGATACGATAAGCAAAATTTGATAATTCAATATACAATGTGTAATGGACGTGATAAAAGGAGGCATTCATTTACACTAGGTACTTTAATTATATAAAGCTATACATTAAATTTATAATACCATAAGCACTCTTCTCTCCAGAAAATAATAAAAATAAGAGTTACTATAATTTACTATAATTATTATTATAGTTCATGAAAAAGAGGCAGCGAAGAGTTCCTGAGGATATCTTTAATGGTGACATACGAAAAATATTAAAATTTACCAAATTTACAGAATTTACGGTAAATTTACCTAAATTTTTCTCGGTAAAATACCAAAAAAAAATGTATGTTAACTTTACATATTTAGTAGGTAATTTTAAAGGGATTTTGAAGAATTTACCTAAAATGAGTCTTAGAAAGTAAAGTCGTCTGTTTAATTTTAATTTAGTAAAGTGAATGCGTATTTTTCACGTCAGACGTTTGTCAAAAGCTATGCCTAAGTATTTGACCATGACAGGGTTTGGTATGGGTTCGGTGTTTAAATATACTGATAGATATATTATCTATGATAGAGAGAGAAATTAATATACATTATCGCTGATTTTGATGTGCCTGTATGAGAAAATATATAAAATTATAAACTATATATAGGTATTTTAATTTTTTTTTTTTCAGAACGCTGGCGTACACTTTTTTTCGTTCTTTGTTCTGTTATTGGGATCCGCTGTATTACTTGAAAACACCACAACAGGATCTGGAATTGTATCAGCAATCAGGGAAAGTATTATGAACTTGATAATGCAATCGCAAAGCGAATCCGCTACAAATACTCTAAATATGATCCAAGAATCTGTAAGTAAAATAATAATGGATTCTTATGTTGTATTAATAGTGTTATGTTTATAGAATATAAATCCTTAAATATTTTATGCCTGTAATACAACTATAACGCATATTATTTTTATCATAATTGTATTCTATATATGATATTATAATATTATAATATCCTAAAAGCTATTATACGTCTAAAGATTTTATAAGAACAACGTTTCTAGCAGGATAGCATTTTTGTTTATTATCTTCGTTCATCCAACAAGCGTTGATAATAAATATGTAACATACAGAGTTATTCTTTTATCAAACAGCACTCATTATTTTAAAATCTAGGTGTTTGTAATATGTTAGTTAAAATAGTATTTTTTACATAATTTCCAATTGAAATAATACAATATTTTCGTAAGCAAAAATAATATTTATCATAATTTTTCACTTTTTAGAATTATAAAATATATTTTTAATTTCATACGCTACTTCAGAAATTGAAAAACATATTTAAACAATTTTAAACGTTAATATATTTTTAAAAAATGACTGTTGTTCAATAAAATAATCACTCAGAATTTGTTCAAAATATTGAATTTATATATCATAATTTTTAAAATTCATATTTTATCTAACTCAATTTAAATTGCAACATATATTTATTAAATTATGTATGATATTCATTCTATAGATATTAAACATTTTAAATTATGTACATAGTACGTATTTCATTAATTATTATCGAGTATCAGAAATAGTAATAATATCATTATTTTTATACATTTATAATATTTATTGTTAGTGCATTCCATCATGAATAGTGTTTGACTATGTGATGAGTTATAACTGAATATTTATGTATTTATATTTAATAATAGGCGTAGCTCAATACAACAATTTTAAATATTGATTAATATTATAGTCGTTACTATTGTCAAAATATGACGTCAGAAGTTCATTATTTCTTGTCGTATATTATTCAATTCAATACTTTTTGTAACAATAATAATAAAATATATATTTTAACTTTTTTTTTATATTCGATGAAAGAAAAATATATGATAAAATATAGTGTATCTTCAGAACTCCGAACAATGAACAATATTCGGATATTAATATACCTGTCTCATACGGAAAATAATTATTTCCGTTGAACATTTTATGTATATGTTTTCTAACACCAAGGACAAAGATATATTTGAATGAAAGTAACAATAAAAAAATGTATTTTTGTACATTAACCTAAATTTAAACGCAAATATATTATGTCTACATATTACTATTTAGTTAGTCGCACTGTTCTTAGAATTATAACATTATATCATGTTTATAACATAAATTTAAATTTAAAATTGAGATTCATACAATCAAAATAAACGAAAAGAATTTATTAATATTATTTTATAATTAAACATAATATACTGTAAACACTATATTAATTTATCGTTGAGTAATCTCTAATTTCAAGGTTCAATTAAATTTTATGTTAAAGCTTTGGCAAAAAAAAAACGTTAAGTTAACTTAGAACTATTTATATTTTATTATATTGAATTGTTGTAAGAAGCTATAAAAGCGATTTTTAAATTAAAATAAAAAAAAGTAAAATAAAATAAAAATAAATGGAAATTTTAGAATCCTTGATATTTCAATAAAAAACATTTTATCTACATACTGACTGACCAATAATGATTACTCCCATTTATGATTTTAATAGTTAATTGACAATAATAATAAAATTAATTAGGTAATAATATTCGCAATAATCATTTTTAAATATTTTTATTTGTATGACATTTAAAGATGGTCATATGATGGTAATACTAACTTGTTTTTTTTTTTTTTTTTACTGACATTATATCTAAATATTTAAAAGTTTATATCACAACAAGATATTTTTGATATAAAAATGTTATTATTTGAAATATATAAAAAAAAAAATAGTGTCGAATGTCGATTAATTATTCTCAAAAATTTCAAGTTAGAATTTTTATAATTTATTTTTTTAAATATGCTTAACTATCCCCCTATACACATAAGTTCTTTATTATGTACTGATTTACTTATTTAAAAAGTGAGTATTATTGAGATGGATTCAGCTCTTTGTATACATAGTGTATCACAATGATCTGACATATTCAAATGCAATATGAATGTAAAAATGTTATATTTTCATACTATACCGTGTATAATATACTATTATAGTAAATTACATTTTTGTGTACACATAAAAAATAACACAGTTACCTACATAACAAAGGCCAATATTTTGAATAAATTTCTATTAGCTTGATAGGACAATTTAGCAAATAGATCTCTTATCAGTTATGTATAAAAAAACATATAGAAAACGTTAGTTTTACGATAAGGCAAGTTCTGAAAAATTACCAACCTTTCACCTTTGGCTTGAATATAATATAAAAATAAAGTATTTAAACTAATTCCTAATTATTAATCACACGTGTTACTCCGTAGTATACACCAGTTTTTACCTATACTTGCGCATAAAGTAAATTTGATAAAAACATCTATTTTTTTATTTCAAATAAAATATACGTAACTATTTATGGTTTAAATATAAAATTTAATAACACAGTTTTAGCCATAATTATAGCGAGTGTGGAGTTTAATGTCTGATTGTAGAAAACGCACGACCCAACACTAATATTGTAATTTTCGAAAATAATACGTATTTTACACAAGCGTGAATGTAATAAAATGTTGAAATTAATTCCGTCATCATTGGCGTAGCGTATACATACCAAATTATATTATACACTATTTATCGTTATTGTAACAACGCATATAAACCCAAATATCTGCTATATATATAATATATATATATTAAATTAATGTATACGGGTACGTGTATAGTTATGGCATATACGACACTGTGTTCGTTAAAATATAACGAGAATGTAATTATTTTATTAATTATTTTCGATAGCACGAAGTATGACTAGATATTATTAATTTTCAAATTTCCATTGAAAATATTAAATTTTAATCTACCAAACAAATAGAAACACGTGGCCTGGATGAAATCACGCCCTTCACAGTGGGTAACATAACCTAAGAGGACGAGGGATCCACGACCCACCCATTACCAAAAACACACATCACCGAAATGTCAATGAAAGCTTCTGATCACCTGTTTTATACGTTAAACACATTTCAAAAGGGAGTATGTTTGTAGGTATGTGTGTGTGTGTGTGTGTGTATTAAAAACAATTAAATATGACATAAACAGATTTAAATAAAATACACCATACCAAGGTACTTAATGTTAACAAAATCAAAACTTAATCCGATAACTACGTGTCAAAAGATATTTTTCATCGATAGCAAACAACAAGGGAAGTAATTCGATTTCACAAACAATTTCAACATTATGCATATATTATCTATTATGGCAAATCTACCTACATGTATAATGTAATTACGCACGTACATTTAGTTCGTATTGAACATTAACTGGTAATGTTTATGATAAAGAATAAAACTATTTTAAACATTTATATGCCACGAATTTTAAGGGAAGGTTATTTCTCTTTTATCTGCTGTTTGAATGAAAACGTTCATTAAAATTAAACTAAATCTCCGCTGTATTGGTGTAACCGATATCGGACTAGCCGTCAATGAATTAGGATGACCCAAAGTTTTGATCGTTGGGTCAGAGGTATAATTAAAAAGGCATTTACGCACTTTCCAATTCGTATAATGTGGTCAAAAGGTTTGAGTTAGTACCATATATAACACTATATATTAAGGGTATGTGAGAAATTATCTTGATACGTTTAGAAACGAATAGAAGTTATTTAGATAAGTCGAAGACGTATAATATTTAATATAATTTATATATGAACCTGTAACTACAGTATTGGTATACACTACCATTTTCAGTTTGAACTGATAGACGAGACGCAGTCAAATATAAAAACGTTAATGGAATACTCCTTATTTTATGATTATCAATTATGAACATAGGTAGGTACACAACATAACTGATTGAACGATTACTTATTAAACAATTACCTAATAATATCAAATCAATGATTTTTATAGAAATATCAAAGTGTTTTTATGACTACCTATTTATTTTATTGACTTATTTGACACTTACTTTATTGACATAGTTGAAATTTTAAAAATATTAAAATTAATATTAATTAATAGTATAAATAACTATTACACATTCGTACGCCTAGTTACTAAATATACCATAGGAGATTTGCCAATTTATTTTTTCCCTATTCAGAAACGCATTAGAGTCGTTAGAGATAAAGCACAGCTTTTACGGACATCATAAACAGAATAAAGTCAAACAAACTAATTTCCGTTGTGTATTTGATACGTTCTGATCGTTTCGATGATAGGTACATAATCCTAAAATACAGCTGTTACAATCACCGAATTGTCCAACCAGAAACGATATCAAGTGTCATCTTATTATACCGAGGACGTACAATTGTAATATATCTTCGAAAATACATACTATATACGAGTATATTCCCATATAATCGAAAATATTTTAAATGTCCAGTAAACTAAAATTTGTTTCTTGTTTACTTAAAACGTTAACGATGCTGAAAAAAACTTCTTAACTAGGTATGGATAAAAAAGTCTTAACTAGAGAAATTGTGTTCCCTGTATACAATTCATTTCATAAACTATATTTTTCAATATGACTTAATAACACGTGAAGGTTGCAAACATAATGCAATAAGACTTCTGGAAATACAATAAAATCTAAATAGTAAAAATTTGTATAAAAAAAAGATCTAAACGTTTCCATAGTTATTAACTAAACAAATCTAAAAATATATAATTGGTTAGGTAATTATATAAATATTTTTTTCCATATAAAATATATCTAAATAAGTGTTAATTTTGGCGATATGCGTGAAAATTGAACTTATATAATGTCAGGTTAGATTAGGTTAACTGTATCCTAAGAAACTTAAATAAATACAGTTCATGTAGGTAATAATATATACTAATTTATATTGATAGATTTATAAACAAATAAAATACAAGCTAATTTACAACATGGTTCAAAAGATTTACCATCACAATTAATACTAATAATATAAACATAGTATAATCATCTGGAATTCGTTAGTTGATGGTGTGATATGTGATGTTTTGATATATTATATCTACTGAAGTATGTCATCTAGTACACTAATTAAATGTCCGGATGTCTATAACATGTTCAAATAAGCATAATTAAGTAGGTATGCTCTTTTTTAATAATGTAATACATCCGTTACAATTTGTTTTAAAATTGCCTACTCGTTTATCTAAATCTTTTTTTCATGAAAACAGCTTTAAATAGACACTTAAAATATACGTTTAAAAGGTAAACACCCCAAATATGTTATTATATATATTCAATTGTATTTAACAACAATAACAATATTATGGAATTTACGTATAGTATTAAATACCATTAATGCTATATGTTGCTAGTTTTTTAATTAAATAAAAGCATATATTACTCATAAGTCACGTAAATTGTATATGATATTTTAATAAATTTAATGTAACATTAATTATAACTGTTTTAAATTATTATACATAGAATTTGATTGTATACAATGAAACTCAGTTTTAATGCGTTATCCACTTTATAAATATATGATACTAAATATTTTAGTCAGTTTTTTCCAATAAACTGATTTTATTTTTTCATACCTATTATAAAAGGTATTTTAGAATTGTAGGCGTAATTAAACATGAGACATTCAAAATTTAAAAATCTTTTTTTTTTAAAAAAAAAAGGTTTAATTAACTAATATATAAAATATTGAATAATTAGATGTTTAAAAATTTCCATATTTTTGTAATTATGTAGGAAAATATACATGAAAACTAATCAGAACATTTCTCAAAATAAATTACCAACTCTTTTTTGCCAAAAAAAATTATACTTAACTATTATATTACACATATTTTACATTTAAATTGAATGTGGTATCATAAAATATCGATGATTATTTTCAAAATTATATTTTTTTAATATCTTAATCTTAATTCATGAGCAAAAAAACTAACATTTTGTATTATATTGATGTAATATTGTTAAAAGAAGTCACATTAAATTGAATAATACAAGTGAACTGTAATACTATAACCGTAACATATTAATATATGTTTACTACCGGTTTCAAAGTGAAAGCCAAAAAAATTCTGGTAAAATAATATATTAGAAATGAACAATAAAGAATGGATTCAGCCATTCAGGAGCATATAAAAAAAAAAAAAAAAAAAAATGAAAAGAAAAGAGAAAAATGCTTTAAAAAAGTCTTTATAAATTACAGTCCTCGAGCATCCAGGAAATTCAAGGAAAATGAATGCACAATATAATGTAATATATATATAATAAAAATAAAATTGTGTAGGTATATTACACAATACACTTTGATACCATAGACAACTGAATGTTTTATAACTGAGTTCAGTAGAGATATTAATATACATTATTATATTCAAATTTATTGTAAAAATAAAAAAATGGAAAAATGGAAATGTGTTTCAAAAGTGTAAGTGTTCTTTATAATTTAAGAATTAATGATTTCTGTGTATTTACATATTTGGACATAATTAAAAATGTTATGTTCTCATTCCATTCAAATAATTCAAAAAATATTATTATGGAAAATATATGGTAAATATCAGAGAGATAGATGAAAAGAGATTTTTATGGCAGCATTGGTCCTGAATGGACGGTTAAGCTGACGAAGAAGAAGAAAAATAAGATATTTTATATTGTTTTATAACTTTATAAGTAATAATAAACTTTAAATTATATAAAACAATTATTTTCAAAATATTGATACGTTATATAAGTATATGACTGTTATGTGAGAATAGATATTTGTATATAAAAGAACAATTACTCCGTGCACAGTACAATTTACACTAGTCTCGTAATTTGAGCTACACTTAAACGACTAAATCATATCATTTTAAATAAAGAAAAAAATATAAAACCACTTTAAAAGTAGAAATTCAATATACGTTGGTTAGGAAATTGAAATTCGTTTAAAGCGTCAATTTGAATATGCGTGCATCGAAATGTTTGACAAATAATAATGACGTAGATTCAATGGTGTATATTATATTTGTTTGATTGTAATGCATATCAATTGTGCAATTTAAACGGTTGCGTTTGATTCTCATAAGCATTTTTTTATTATATATATATTTTTTTATTACTTTTCCATCTGACCATAGAATACGCAATACATCCGTACAGATATTTTTCGCACTAAATACTTAACGTGCTGGACGTAGTCACCTCATTTGGCCAAAGGTCGTCGTTCGTCTCGTACAATCGAACGAAATAAATAAAAAAAAGTGTTAAGCATCAAAAACAAATAAAAGTACAAATACACCTAGTGAAAAGCCGCTTTGAAATCTTTCTGCAAATAACCATTTACCAGTCTTGTGTCGACCGTACACCCTTTTGCCCTACGGATTATACCACTATTCCGGTGTACTGTAACGCTTGTATGTACTACGTACACACGAACGTTTTCATTTTGACGCAGACGAAAACTCTTCAGAAATATAATGTATCGTGCATATGTGTGTTTGTATGTATATGTATGTGTATCTACATTTTTTATCAAAGTAAAATAATAATGATAGGTAAATCGATGTGAAATTCAATTTTGTATGAATTTACAGACAAACATTTTATCACAGTCATTGTAGATAACAATAGGTGGATAACAATATTCTCTATACAAACTCAATAAGGTACGCGTTCAGCGACAGCTTTAACTACTACGAATTCGACCAAATTATAAAAAATATTATAATCCATCATTTCGTGACAGACGGCCGGGGAATACAGCTCTGCTTAATATTTGACAAAAGTGCGATATTATTATATCGCTCGCCCTAGTCCCAAATGTTTCGGTAAAATTACATTAAACCAAAAAAAAACCGACTAAACGATATTAGATTATAACCCATATAAGAAAAAAACACCAGAAATTGAACTTGAATCACATTTATATATTTAATTTCTTAGGTATATTTTATTTTTAACAATATTATCTGCAGCAATAAAAATCAATAAAAATGTACAGAAATTCTAATTTACGGATTATCATAAGACGTTAGATTTTTTAACCAATAAAAGTCATTTGATATTTATGTCATTGGTTTATTAATTATTTTCTTTAAATAATGTACAGTGTATTGTAACTTTATGATATAAAATAGTTAATCAATTATGTATTTTCACTTGCTACATATATGTATTGCGTAAATTCAACCAAGATTTTTCATAGCATAGAGAATGTAACAAAAGGTATATTTTATGTCATATATCAGAGGTGGCCAACCTGAAGAATATTTGATGTTATTTAATGGCAAACTAGCGTAGTAGCATCAGATAAAATAATAAATTACACATTATATTATTGTGAAGTAAATTGTACATATGTTATTTTTTTATGGCGCATTAGCATTTCTTTTTTTTTTTTTTGGTTTGGCACAATATAGAAAAAGGTTGGCTACCTCTGTACCCTAATATTATTATAACTTATACGTTTTAAATTGTTATTAACTTCTTGACTTGTAAATAATTCTCATTTTTTTCAAAATTTGTAGCAATCATTTTTTCTATCTCTAAGCGGTCTGGTAGAGAAAAAGTTTGGGAAACGCTGTATTATACAATTATGTGAAAAATTGTTTATATTTCATTCATTATACTACTATGTAACATAAATTTCAGACGAAAAAAAATGGTATTAAACCAACAATTTATACCGTATGATGCATTTATCGTAACACTTAATATTTAAATATTAAATAAACAAATATTTATTTTTACATAACTTTAAGTCGTTAAAAAATTAAAAAATATATATTTTTACTATATTGGTTTCGTATTTTTAAATAGAATATCCAGTACTTTGATTCATAAAAATCAAATTTCGACCGATAATTTTATGAGATGTGTGTTTTAAGTTTTAATGATAAGAATAGGATTGTAGAGAAGTACACCACAATATGTTTATTACAAATTGATCTACTTTTCCGCTCATTTAAAATATTTAGGATAATTATAAATAATACACTACTTGTCGACGTTTTAATGTTTGTAGATCAAAATACTTTAAATAATATTCCATTATAGTATGAAATTAAAAATGTGTTATTTTTCAACAAATTAAGAACTTAAAATGATTGATACGATAAAAAATAATGTTGGTTTTATGATTTAACATAATTTAAAAAAAAATTTCAAAAATGTTTATGTTTAATTTTTTCTTATAATTGTGAATGTCATATGTTAAATGGATCACTTTTTATACTATTATACTCTTTTAGTTTTATTAAAAATGCTTAAATCAAACAAAATATACAAAAAGATTCAAAAACGTATGTGCAAAATACTTAATACCATATTATGACCGCTTTACTTATAACCAATAACTAACATGCATGACCAGTGATCGACTTTCTACAATTTGATTTTTAATGTTTGTTGACAACTATACTTTTAAAGTTTTCAAATAAACCTATACAAATATCAATTTGATCCTTTATACTGTTTTTTACGAAAAATCTATGTTTTATCATATACCTTTGATATTCTACAAATCTACATTCTCTATCGCTTTAATAATTTTGAAATAACTAGATTATTAAAAATTGGACGAAAAATAATCCTCGCAGCTTTATTAGAATTATTTTTAAGACAAAAAGTAAGGAAACAAATTTGTAAGATATATTATCGTATTGTATGTTATTTAATTTTTTAAATTATCTTTAGTATTGCAAATATGAATGTTCAGTTATTATTACCTATTCAATTTTACACAATTTAGAAATATATGTATATTACTATGTTTAGAACGTTTATTGATATAAGTAGTATTGTATGATTGAAGAGCACGCAATAATTCGTTCCAAAAACATTAAAAAAACAATGATAATTCAAACCGATCCTATTGTATCGTCATGTTAACCTATATAATGTTATTATTTTCATATTATAATTATATATACTATAAATAGAATATGAAAGTAATGACGACAAAGGCTGATATTATCTACTATACACATTTCTATTGACATTATACCAACTTGGAGCTTGACGAAATGCCAACCGCACTCATCAATTAAATTATCTTGTTGAACAGTCGAAAACCCATCGTCCCAAGAGTCTTTACACAAATATATAGAGAACTTTGAACTACGCTATACTATCTATCGTCGCTTAACGACCTGGCAATTAGCTGCTAGTTAGCGTGGATTTGAATGTATATAACTAACCGTTATTCTCAACAGAAACAGTGGTCGACCACTGAATCAGTGGTCGAATACTATTTATGGACGTCCAATGGAATATTATATACTATAACAATATAATATAATATAATACGCACTTATATCAAGAGCACAAAACCAAACCGACATTGAGTAGAGTATCCAACACACAAAACTCAATTTCAAATCACCAAACACATTACATTCATAAGTCATAATATTAGTTAGGAACTTTGAAAAAATAATGATTTTACGGTCCATTTTTATAATTTTTTACGAGTTTTTTTTTAACATGCAAAGTACATCGCTGCTAAATATATTTTTCATAATTTAATTTCGTTATGGAAATAACACAGATATGATATCGTTAGCAAAATATGTACAATATACATAATATATATATAGTTAAATATGTACCTATTATTCAAGACACTTCTGCCGTGAAGGCCGAGTGAGCATGTGTGTATAATGTATACAGTATATACCAATATTTACCCAAGAAATTAAACAACAAAAACTTTTCTTTGAAAGTTCGTTCTCGAAATTAGAATATTAGAGTACATTTCAAGACTTGTAACCTAGATTCATTTATAAATGTTAATTACACATAGAGTTCGTTTATAACGAGCGGTTTACCTCTTTTTCGTCTTTAAATTTAATTGTTGCTATAGGTACTCTTTATTTCCTCTTCATCTATATTATACATGGTGATGGTGTTAATAAAAGTTTCACTAAACTATATTTTCATTTTAATATCAAAAGTTTATTACTTCAAAACTGCACGTACAGTAACTACAAAAATGTGTACGCGTATATAGAGATGACGCGGCTTTTTCTCGTTTTATTGTGTTAGCTGTGTACGAGCTGTTATAATAATATACAAGAAGAAAGAGGTATTGAGAAATTATTCAACTCTTTGTTACCAACAGTCGAACATTATTATGATCTTGTGGTTGAAAAATGTTGGCAAGAAAAACCTTTTTTTTTTTTTTGAGTTCATGCGATTGGAAGTTAAATATCAAATCGAAAATATGAACAAGTCTTGCAGTAATTTTACACACATTAACACATAATAATTCTTATTGTGAATAAATTGTTTTAGCTGTTTTAGTCATCATCAATTACTGAACATATTATGTTACATATTAAACTGTTTGTTGAACAGTTTTTACATAAATAACATTATCTTTGGGGGCATTTTCAGATTTTCAGATGTTTAGAATATTTTAAAAATTTAAATTCAATATTTAATTATCGAGCTTGATGAGATTACTTGCAAATTATTATACAGTATAAATATCATATTATCGTATTTTTTTTCATATTTTTGACGCTTGAAGTAATTTATTGTATCATTTATCCAATTTTTGGCAGTACGGAAAACCAATTTGATAATATAATAATTACGGCTTAATATTAAATTTACTGAAATTTGTATGACTATGGTTTATGGGAGAAGACGTGTACCATAATTTAGAATCGCTGAACAACTACTATTCAAAATTATTAAATGAGATATTAACTATATCATTTTTATTCATTACTTGGTTGTTGATTGTTTTAATTAATATTACCAATTAGGCCTGATTAGCTGGAATTATACTTTTATCTAAAATGTAGATCAAAATTTAATCTTCGATCTAAGTAAATAAAAATAATTATGTAAATAAATTACACACATTATACTTAAGTTAAAAAGTAGTATAATATACGAGTAAGTATATAGGTAATAGTAAGAACCTGTGGAAAATCAAATACCGTAAAACTATCATCTAATTAAAAGTATATTTTATTAGATCATCATCGAATCAAAGAATATAAACTAGTAATTCTACCATATAGGTATAAAACAGTGTTTTTTAAGTTTTCGCAACCTTAAAACCAATTATATATCCGATTAACTAACAATTAAACTCCCTGTACAAGGCATTTAATAAAACTTTAAGTAAAATATATATATATATATATAAATATAAATATAACATAATTGTATATCTTGTTATCTTCCGGCATGGAACCTATAATTAAACTAGTTTGATGATTAATCTAGAGTCTAAAGAATTGATTAATTTATTAGTTTAAAAAAATTATATATGTGTGTTTGAATTCACTTTTTATAGTAGAAAATTATCAACTTTCTGTTAGGAAATTGGGTTTAAATCAAACTTTAGAGATAAAATAAAAAAATTCACCAATACTTTTCAAAATAATCTTTAAAATAAATAACCTTAGAAAATGGAATTTTGTATCAAATATTAACATTAAAATGTTATATACATGACATAATTTTAAAAATGTTTTGGCTATTTTTTATTGTTATTTCATTTATATCCGATATAATTTTCGTTTTTGATTAAAGAAGATGGGGCATTTAATATAAATCTCTTCAAAAGTTACCATAGTTATATTCAACAATAAAAAATAATAATATTTACTATATTCATTATATATTTTTTATAAATGTTTTAATTGTTTTATGAAATTTGGAAAAAACACAAAATACTTAGTAGAATTATTGGCTGCAAGAACACCCGATCGTCTACAATGATTTATAATTGAATTCAACAAATCCATTACAGTAAATTACCCAATTATTAGGTTCAATTAGTACCAATTATACAGCAGAGAGACTTTTTGAAATTGTTTTGTTATATTATACGTTATATTGTAAATCTATTATTATATAGAAACTTTGTGTTTATTGACTTTCTATATATATTTATAAAATGACTTTAGAATTACTTTTAAGTTGTTTCTATTATAAAAATAAATCCCATTCATTTTTATTCACCAGATTTCTAATTCCTTATGATTGTCGATACCTAAATTCATCTGATTTTATCTTGATTCATTTCCACAGTAAAATAATAATAGCTATCAAAGGGAATTTATTAAAAAATTACCATTGCTTCTGGAGAAAAGAAACTTTTATCTTAAATACATAATATTATAGATAAAATAAGGATCCATGATAGTACTCAAACTTAAAGTTTTGTGCAATACTTTTAAAACATGTTAAGAAATGTACGCAAAGTTCAAATTTATGTCACCCCAAGGATCGACGATAAAATGTGAATGGAATTCGACATATGTATAAATCGAGATAAATCGGTTCTATACTTGGTTTATTTTATTAAAAATAAACTTTATCGTTAATTTAAACTCATATTATATATTAATAAATATAGTATTTATTGCTGTATTGACTTATGTTTTTCTTTGCAACAAGAAAAACAAATACTAAAATAAAATGGTAAACGGCTGAAATTCATTAACTTAATATTAAATATTTAGGATAACAGTTTCATGTATAAAAAACTGATGACGTAATATTTAATTTTTTAATTATTCCATATATAATATAATATATTATCATATATTTTAAAGGAGTCTTTTCCTACAAACGAAAGAAATTAAATTTTTTTTACCTTTTTTTTCATAGATTTGGATACTAATTGACGTAATTTTTATGGTTTTATATCAACTACTGTAAAATCTAAAATCATAATTTTTTCACAATTTACAATTGAAGTAAACAAAAAAATTGAACATTTTTGTTTGTATTATTTAGAATATTAATTTAACGAATTTATGTTTTATGTTGAATAAAATCTAAGAAGATAAGTATACTTATCAACAAAACACAATTATTTATAATTTATTTTGATGACATTCAACTAAATCGATAAATTTTATATGTATGAGACTTTAAGATTTTTGATCGAACAATGTAAAAGCAAATAAGTTAATAATTATATAAGAGGTAATATTTTTCGTTACTACGTTAGTATACAAAATTCAGCGTATCGAACACTTACTTTAGACATGAACAATTTTAATAAAAAAAACAGTAAGTTATTCTTTGTTATTTGGTACAATCAACCGCTTGTAATCGTATAAACTGGAAGTACGAAAATATTATAAAGCAAATCTGAGCATTTCAAAAGATTTTTTCTGTCTCGTTACAGAAAATACATTTTTGAAGTATCTGATCTTTTAAGACTTTCGATGTTTGCTCTTATACACTTACTCTATATCCGACGATATATGTTCTTATACATGTTCTTATACACACACTAAAAACTCTACAAAGAAGTTGAGTGGTTGTTTCCCCAGAGAATTCAAATTTTTTTTTGTGTCATATTTTCAATTTATTTGGTTACGAAAAAGTTAAACAATTTAAAGCAATAGTAGTGTACTGGATTTATTTAAATGTAAATTAATCCATCAGAAAGGTTGTACATCTTGACATGATTTAATGTGTTTTCGTTTATTTGAAATAACTTAGTTTTTATGAATAAAAATAACTCTAATTCAAATTTCTTGAAAACATATTTGACTGGAAAAAGTAAAACATTTCTTATTTAAATGTTATTCCAAGTAAATCATGCAGTTGCATTTACTAAAATGTTCATATATTTTAGATTCTGAACGAAGTGATGAATGTATTGATTTTACAATGATGTGTTTTTTTTTTTTTTTTTGTGTCTGTGTACACGAGAACGTGTCGAAATAATGCTTCAATTTCAAACTTTGGGAGTGGTTTCCGATAGTAAAATGAATCTAGTTGGTGCATTGAGGAGGTCATTTTTTGAATTTCACAATAGTTTTCAAAAGCACCGGGGAAAACCAAAAAAAAAAATTAAGGAAAAACGGGAATTTTTACGCAAAACCAGTTTTCGACCAAATGATTTTTTTATATGGTTGTAATTCAAAAAATCACTGAAAATACTTGAAATCACCAAATTTTAATGTCAGTGGTATCTATATATAGTTAAATTTTCAAAAACTTTTGACTTTTTTGAGTTATTTATAGACCACTGAAATTTTCGATTTTTATGTGAATTTTTTTTTGAAGTGTCGATAAAAAAATTTTGGATGACCAAAAAATGTTGAAAATTTAATACAAAGTTCCTTATGAGTTGTTCTTATTGTAGCTAAAAAAATTAAAAATTGTAAGTCACAATTTTTTTTTATAAGCGTTTATAGTTTAAATTTTTACGAAATTTGTCGAAAACGCGAAAATTTTCAAGTAATTTTGAAGTTGAAAAATCATAAAATTTTTTGTGTTTATAACTAAGGATTAAAATTGCAACACTTAGTTTTCCATAAGTTTTCCTTCAAGTAGCTATAGATAAAACTCGTAGCATCATTATAGGAAAAATTTTAAGTACGTTTGAATTTTAAATTTTTACGAAATAGCATAACAATAACGATTTATCCCAAACGATTTTAAATATTTGTTATTATTCAAAAAGTATAAGTCGTAGATACTTTAAAATTTTACCAGTTATTAAGATTGGCGTTTTCTTTACGTGATTTAAATTTAAAAATATTTTGGCTTTTTCGATAAAATTTTTTTGGCCCTATCAAAATATTTGAAAATTTAATGCAAAGTACATCAAAATACCTCATACGTTATTCTTATAGTGATTAAAAAATTATAAGAATACATATGCACAATTTTTTTTTATTAGTATTTGAAGTTCGAATATTGACACAAACTTGTCAAATTCCTGAATATTTGCAAATTATTTTATAGGTATAATTCATAAAATTTTTTGTATAATTAGCTAAGAGTTGAAAATTTAATACAAGATTTTTCATAAGTTTAGCTAATAATATTTATAAAAAAACTTAAATTTTTATGTATTCAGGCCATAAAACATAAACCACCTTTTTCACCGACTACTGATAATTATATTCTAGGCTGATCTTCATTCAGAATCGTTTTTCGTATACAATGATAATTATCATTGGATTCAAATTTAACTCTCCTATAATATATAATAGTGATTCACACGGCACCTATAATGTACAGCAGAGCGGTATCCACTTGTCCGCTTTTTTATTTATAGTATAACTACTTATTAAAAGTAAATATTGTTTTTATACTTTTTATTTCCAACTAAAATAACATTACTTAATTTCGTTTTAAATCTTGTAAAATACAAAATTAATATATAAAATAATACGTAGTTCTAAAAATATAATATATTATTTTAAACATTATAGTATACGACATTTACTTATTATAAATACAATAATTTTTATGTATACATTGTAAAATAAAACTAAATATAAACTTCGTGTATAGTATTTTACTGTTTACATAAATATTATGTAAATGACTTTAAATATTATACTTGATAAATTAATACGATTATGTACTTAAAATATTACATAATAAGTACTATCAGTTGTTATATAAATGTTTTCCTAAATATACGATATCTAACTTATTATTAGTAATATATTGATTTTTATCGTTGTAAGTTTCTAAAGTACTAAATAACATATATACATAATTCAATGTTAACCTGTTTATCAGTATAAGATGTATTAAATGAAGATCACATTGACAATAATTATATACTTCTACATTATTTCCTGCAAAGTAATTATTTATTTATCAAAAATATGTATTGAGTATCATTGATAGCCAAACTAAATTCTTTTTCAGCTATTTAATGTTTATAAAATATTAAATTTTAAAAATAAAGTTTGCTCCATACTCACGCAAATGTATTTGAATTCTGAATAATATTCAACCGTCATCAAAACATGTCATAGTCATAACTCGTGCGAAAACATTGTCACTGTTGATGAATACTCAGAATAAAACACATTATTACGTAGTTTCCGATCTATAATATACATCAAACGTTTTGCGAGTTCGACGAACGCAACGAAATTTTCGGAGCCATGTGGTCTGTTTTGTCGTTAAACAACCGTTAAACAAAGAATACTAGCTTCTCTCATACATACACATTATTGAGTCATTTTGAATCGAAATACACGGATGTTTAAACTCGTAACGCTCGGTTTGTCACCTACTCCGTCGTACGTATTACACGTATAGTACATAATGTCTGATTATCGCCACGGCCGCGCGTGTTCCGTATGCGTGTCCATTGATTCCGCATAAATACCAAGTGAATACATATAATTGACTAGGCTCGTTTGATAGATGATGATGAGCGAAGGATTTTTGGTTCATCAAATAGTTTTCCTAGAATTTCCGGAATTTACTTATCGACCAACTTTATACGCTGCTGTGTTGATTCACCTGAATCCGTCCATTTAATGTGCATCGTGATAATATGTACAATAATAGACATTATAATATGTGTTAACCATACACTCTTTGTATTAAAAATATGGTTTCAGATCGGTTGTTGTGGAGCGGATGGACCCAACGACTATTTAGCGCTGAGAAAAGCGTTGCCTACTGAATGCAGGGACACAGTAACCGGTAACGCGTTCTTCTACGGCTGTGCTGATGAAGTGACCTGGTTCTTGGAAGATAAGTCCCGGTGGACGACCAACATAGCCATATCGATAGCCGCTTTAGAGGTAATTATCGATTTCAAACACAATATCACCTTCACCTATTTCATTTCATGATAAATTATAAATATTATATATTAAAATATACATTTCTTAAATAAGTAAAATTTATTAATAAATATGGACAATTAGTGTTGCGTCACAAATGTTGTCAATCTTTATCAAATTTCTCAATTTAATCCAAATAAATATTTCGTTCTATATGAAAAGTATATACTTTTAGAAAATTTGAACAAAATTGTAGCTTAAACTTTCAATTTACGTGATTTTTCATTAAAATAACTATACACAGTGTATTAATACACACAAACCTTAAGAATTTATAAAATTAAACAATTCATATTAAAAAACGTGTAAATATAATAATTAGAATATTAATCTTAAACAATATTATTTCATTTTTATAGTTTTTGTTTGTATCAACTGATGTATTGATAATATTTGATAACGTGTATGACATGACGTAAGCACTAATCGTCCGCATTGTTCAAATCTTAAAAGTCAAAATACACATGGTATATATCATAGTACCTACTTTACACCCTTAATGCGAGTAGAATTTATTAAATAACACAATAATAACTAATATTTCTATACACAATACATAACATATTCAGTATAAGAACTTAGTTCTCTTATACAGACATATTATGTAAAACAGAAGAATGGTTTTTAAATTCTATAGTTCATTTAATTTTTTTTATTTTGGTATTTAATGTTATGATATTTAAAGGTTATAACTTATAATTTTATAACCTTATAGTATAATAGTGTAAGTTTTTATGTAATAATGTATTATTTTTACAGTTTATTATAATACAAAATATACAAAATATATACTCGTATTATAGGTATTATAAGTAGTTACCTTATATCGAAACTTTCAAACAACATAAAATATTGAGTATATTATGTTTGTTAATATTGATACACCAAACGACCAAACACTACGTTCAATGACAAACTACTAGACGTTTCTAAATTCTACAATTGTTATTGCTATACTATAATATTATAGTGAGAAATACCATTGAATAACATTCCTGAATATGAAATATGTAATTTTGGTTTACTGCCTTTGCTACCCTAATAGGATACAGTGGCGCAACCAGGAATTGTTCATGGGAGGGGTCCAACAAAATTAACCATCTTAATGTTTATAAACAATAAGTATATGTTTATATTAACAATCAATTTTTTAAATAGTATTATTATTTTAAATATCAAATAAGTGCTAACATAGACATTTCTCAAAGAAAAATCAAAGTGGCGTTTTATTTATTAATTTATAATATAATAATTAATAATACAAGCCAAGGGGAGGGTCCGGATCCGGAGTCCACCCCCCTGGTTGTGCCACTGATAGGATATCATTAGACAGTTTGGTATTTATTTTATTCATAAATAATATTTTTCTGATAAAATAATTTATTTAAAAATTTACCATATATATTTGGATAATACTC
Source organism: Aphis craccivora (assembly GCA_009835225.1). NCBI lineage: Eukaryota > Metazoa > Arthropoda > Insecta > Hemiptera > Aphididae > Aphis > Aphis craccivora. The sequence goes on from VUJU01000031.1 coordinate 185,044, forward strand.
GTATTATTAGTTATAAAAACTATGAAAATTGAAAAAAAAAATATTCAAACTGTAATTAAAATCTTGGCTCATGTGTTCATATTTTTTATTCATTATTTAAAACAATAATTTAATGTTAAGATCATTATAAACCCGTAAAATATAATTTTGGTTTCCTCCATAGTCAATAATCACGCTCCAATAAGTTGAGTATTTTAAATAATTTTCAAAAATGTTTATTTATTTTAATTTTAAAATTTTAAATTGATTTCAACCAAGTAAATTATATTATTCAAGCATAATATATATTATGCTATTAATATAACAACTAAATATGATATACTTGCATAATATACTTTAATTCACCTAGTCTTCGATAACATCTGATAATTTTTTATATTTTTAATATGTTTAAAAAATCACGCAACAATGACCATATATTTCATTAAACGAGTTACTCACAATTCGTGTAACCTCATCGAATCGACCTTCTAAGACATTCTCTGAAGACATTTTCCTGGTATGACCTTTTCGGATTTAAAAAAAAAAACCAGAAAAAGACATTCAAACTCTTCTTTTACACCACCTTTGCTCGTGTATTCGACGGCCACTTGTTTCCGACGTCGCCGCACTCCAATACGTTGTATGTACATAGGTACTATATAATATACAAAAGTGTATCGCAGACCTTTAATGAAAACTTTCAAAACATGGGTTCAAGTTGAAATATATGGTTCAACGCCGTCGATCGATCCCCGTGTGTGCATATACGTGATTGTGGTTTTTTAAAGCAATAATCACCTATAAATACATGAGAGCATGTATATTTTTTTTACGGTACACGCTATGCTGTCATTCTTTGTAATTCAAATTTAAAACACATTTTCAATATATTTTCTTAAACACCTACTTAGGTATTGTTTGATTAATTATAATATGGCGTTTTAATATCGATGGAAATGCAATAGTTTCTATCTATCAATATTATATTTCAAAAAAATATATTGCACGTCAAATTATTATATAAAATAGCAGTTCAATATACGATATTGGTACCTATCTATTTTGTTAAAAAGTATTCTACAGTACATGATGATGGTTGAAAATTAAAATAATATCGATCATTCAATTTTAATTAGTCAAATAACCACCTAATTTAAATTATTCATTATAAAAATAACTAATCAAATATAACAACTAATTTATTAATCAATATACACTTAATATATTCATAGTTTTTAATATATAATTTACCAACTTTTTGACATATTTATTTGTTAATTTAAATGTAATTAATAATATCATATTCAATGAACATTAAAAATTTTAATTTTACTTAATTCGATACAATCGTTGAAAGAACTTAACACCTTTTGTGTAGTTGAATTTTTTTATATACTTTTTTTTTTTAGAAATTCCACAGCTTTAAAAAAAAACAAATTGAGCACTGAATATTATACAAACCTTCCTATTTCCATTCTGTTTACTTCAAACTATTATTTTTATATAATATTATTTCAATTAAATTTATGTAATATATATTTTCAAACAACGAACTATTGGTAAACTTGGAAAGCACACAAATAGCATATTATATATCATATAGTATTATTTTAAATATTTGTCTTATAAACAAACTCTGTTACATATTATACAAAGCTAACATGTACATGTAAACACTATACATAATATTTATGTATACACTTTTCGACTGAATAATAATAAAAACTAATGTATACTTTATACCTGCTAAATTTTGTACATTTTACAAAACCTGAAATGAACAACCATTGTGAACCTACTTATTATTAATTCAAGTAAAATTTAGAAACACATATTACTATCCTTTGTAAAAACTAAAGTTTGAGACAATTATTATTATTTTGTTCATATGTATATTTTATATTTAAAAAACACAGTATCATATACCATATTGTAATTATTATTTTATGCTTATGATTATATTATATTATATATTACTATATAATGAGAAATATGTCAGTTTTATAGCAATAATTTATTTTATTTTTTGTAGAGTGTGTTTTATGATAATATTTTTAGAAGAATAGAATCACCTAACACAAAATCTTTTCAACCAATTGAAAACTGATTATAATATAAATAAAATTACAAGAATCATTTTTACCATTTATCATTAGTCAAACAAATAAAAAATATATACCTAGACACCTTAATATTTGACAAAGTTTTATCTCAATAATCGTATGAACCTAATTTAGGAAATAAATCCTTGAGACTTAAAATGTTCCACCGAACAATATATTGATTAGTCTAAAATTAATAAACTTTTCTGCAAATAATACACAATATGCGTCTTTACTTATTATTATTTTATCTTTCAAAAGTTGGTTAGCCTTACCAGTTAGCTGTATGCTAGCTTATATGCTGCAATTTAATAATACCATCTCATTTTTAAAATACTTTAGTGAATAATACGTGTCTTAACTTCATTTAATACAGGTTATGTAATATGAAGGGTATTTTGTATATTTCTAGTATAATAAATATAGGTAAGTAATAAAAAAATGTATACTTATAGGATAGAAAATCTAAAACAAAGTCAAACTTCGTCACGTCATAACTACGTATGAAGATTAAAAATATAACAATTTAATTTATTATTTTTATAGAATTTGTATAGGTAGTTAATCATTGACTAGATATTATTATTTTTTTTTATCTTTGTATCATACGTTTGAAATACATATACATTTTTATACTCAAGATAAATTATATCGGGACTAACCATATGGGGATAGTAAGTTATTTATGGACTTTTGTGTATTTCTCTGTTTGTCCCAAGAACTCCCTTTTAACCCTGCAGATAGTTTATTTTATGCAAATTAACCGTCAACACAGAAAAATTCACATCTCGCATGTTTCAAGGTCCTATATAAAAATATCTTCAGAATACCCCAGAATCCAATGCCCTATAAACATACCCGCCAGTTGTTACTAAGTCCATAAGTTGCGGTCCGTCGAATGTTTCAAGTGTTTTGAAAAAAATCGACTACGCATTGCGAAGGTACCAAAATTTATAGCTCTAAATAAAAACGTCTGTACGGTGCACAAAAAAGTATCACTTATATATATATATATATATATACGTATATAGGTATGTTTCTTTTTACTCGACACTTCTACTATACTACAAATACTACTACCACCATCACCACTACACTATATGTATACTGCCACTGTTACTGCTTCACTGTGTGTACCCATCAACCCAGCAAACTAAATAATTTATACCCATTTTATATATAAAAGTATTGGAAAGGGTAGTATAGCATAGAGTAGTAGCGAAGGTATAGGGTAGTGTATAATATTTCATCACGACAACTGTAAATGTTTTTTTCTGCAACCAACCCACCGCCGACCGTCACTCCACACTCCTTGGCGTATCGAATCCTTATGACTACGATAACCGTAGTTGGTCTCCATTTTATACGATTTATGTTTAAAAAGTCGGAAAGGAAATTAATGTTATTAAAGAAATGACAAGGCAGCAGCTGGAGAATAAATTTGATACGGCGCACACGGCACGACATCAGTAATATTATTGAGATATTTTCACATAGAAATGTTCACGTTTTTTTTTTTTTAATGTTAATTTTCAAGACACCTATAAAATACTGCACTTTTTTCTTGTGACCACTCCGGCCTTTCAACTCTTCCACTAGTAATCTAACAAGTTATCGTTTTATATTAAACTACGTGAGTCCTTTGTAAATTAGTAATGATTCTGTATACAATATGTATATATATATAATACATTAATGAAAGCATTCAATATTTTAATTTCGTTTTGACTTCATTCAAATTTTTCAAAATCTATTTGTTTTTATTCAAAAGATATATTTTTATTTTATTCTCTCATTTTAGTGAAATTGAATTAAAATATCAAAGCTATATACAAAGTATATAACCTAGTTTATTTTTTTTAAATATGTATATCACTGATTGATTATAAATAATATTTTTGCATTAGTATTATTTATTTAGTAATTGAAAATGTATCAAATTGAAAAAGTTTGAAAATATAATAATTATTTTACTTTTTTAAATAAATAAATAAAAAAAAAAAATTTCAATCACGTAAAATTTAAACTTCAGATATGTCATGATATTGCAATTATTATAGACAAACTTTTTTATATATATAATGTATAGTGAGCTTTTTAGATTAATTAAATTACTTATAAATTAATAGATTTAATAAAAAAATTATTTAATTATGGTGCATAAAAAAATGTAAAATAAAATTATTATACAAAGATATGTGTTTAAATGTTCTGTTATCATATAAATTTAAATTATTATTTGTCATACTTATTTTAAATAATTGTTTATAAAAATTTTATATTATAAATAAAAGTAAGATTTTTATTTTTACCTTTTTAAAAAATTTATCAGATAATTAGTTGGTTACAGGATTTTTAATATATCATTTAACCAATACAAATTTTAAATTTTTTTCCAGTATGTTTTGCCTGGAGTAATGTTTGAGTACCTAGTTTTTTTTATAATAGTTGGAATGTCGTTTAATGTAAGAACTATTGTTGTGAAATAGAAGGAGAATCAGAAGAATTGGTAATGATGTAAATTATATGACTAGATAGAGTTAGTGGTGATAAAAAAATTTAATTATATTATATTAAATTTATTTAAAATATAATTATACTGTTATCTGATAAGGTTACTGGTTACTGATTTAGGTATTGGAAAACAAATACTATAACATTATACTTTATGCTTAATATTTTTTTCTGTTTTAATTTGAGCAGAAATATTTGTATTTAGCTAATGATTCCTTAAGTTATTACTAAATATCGAAATTAATCATTTATATTATACTATTCTGATTTTCAGTGGGCACAAAACAAAATATTATAAAATGGATCATGACATTTCATATAATATGCTTTTAACATTGTTGAAAATATGTATTTAGTTTCTTTCTAATTATAAATTAATAATTAACCACACAAAAATAATAGAATTGCATAGTAGGTACTAGGTACACCTACAACCTACATTATTTTAATGTTCTATCATCGTGATAATACAAGAACAATACACAGATACAATTCTAATAAAAAGGTAGGTAATATCTTATTTTTATAGCATCATTGAACTATTTATTAAATATTGCTGATTAATAATTAAGAACAGTAAATTTGTCAACAATGATATACAGATATATTATTTTGTGCATTCATAAACAAAATTCTTAATGATGAAACTTTTGATTTACCTTATTTTTAACTGTTAATTTTCATACTGTCATTTTCAATATAATTTAATTTATTGTACTATTAAAGGTACTATATTGTGTACTAAAATCTAAAAAGAAAACACAATTATGTTTAACAAATAAAAATAGAATAAAATTAATAATTGTAAATAATTTAAATATTATTTCGATTCAACTAAATATTAAAAATATAACTAAAACAATATTACAAGTAATATTTTGATAAAAATTAATAATAGGTATATCTTAAAAAATGTTTTAATGATGCAACTGTTTACAAATAACATCATGAAATATTCTTGAAATATTTTGTGTAAATTTAAGAAACTGATATAGTACAAAAAATTAACGTTATATTCGTTGTATACAACAAACAAATTCCATCATAGAAAAAAAAAATAAAAATTAATACGAAATAAATACAATAAACAAAATATAAATTAAAAATAATAAACTTATGACGAGGAGAGGGTGTAAAAGTTAAAAAGATTACTAAATTCATAAAATAAATATTTCGTTTCGCTTAAATTTGCATAATATTTAAAAAAAAAAACTAAAGATAAAGCTATTTATAATGTTCGTTCTTTTTATTTTATATTATTTCAATAAACTACAAAAACTATACGTATATATATATATATAAGAAATAAAAAGAAACAAAAACGCAGGAGACGAGATGAAGGTAAAAAGTTAAATCTGCCATTTTTCTCTCCAATGCTAATTTAAATAATTAAAATTATTTTTCTTGTACACACTTCCACTGCCACTGACTCGCCATTCCAATATTTCTGGTGCAAAAATATTTTTTTCTTTAATGAAAAGAAAATCTTATTATTTAGCAGGTTTGAGCTTGAAAATTATTAGCAAAGAAAATTTGGTTTATTTGATTACGAAATGCTTCTCGTCAGATATTCTTGTCTTGTTAAGTGATTTATCATGATTATTTAATGTCTGACGAGTAATATTAAAATAACCAATCAAATACATCACCCCCAATACTAAATAAAATTCAAATTTAACATGTTAACATAAATTTGGTTAAGTTCAGTTTTTACACTTTTATAACTTAACAACATCACATAACTTGATAATGAGATTAAACTAAAAACTAAAATGACGATTGGAAAATATTTAAAATATCATAATATAGAAAATATATTTCGTTATTAAAAAAAAAAAATCTTATCTAATCTAATATTTTGGTACACAACTAAATATATTTTACTGCTTCAGATCTAGCAGCTTAGAATGATGGTATTCACTGAGCTGTAAGTACCAAGTGATCTACAAAGTTATAAGAAATAATTTAATTGAATACAATCATTATAATCAACCCTATTAACCTAATCATCTTACTGTTATTTTTAACAAATTCACCATGCAATATGACCAACTGTTCACTTTAAACAGTTGTAACAAGAACAAAAATGTATTCTTAAAAATTTCTTTTTATAAATTAATTATTATTAAAACATATTAAACATATATTCGATTTTTAATATCATTAAACTTTTATAAGATATAACTAATATTCATGTTTGTTTAGTTTTAGAATAAAATAGTGTTACTAACATAGCGTTAATACCTATATATGTTTCAGATGCTCATATCCGTTTTGAGTCTGATTTTAGTCAAGGCTCTGCAAAAGGAAGAAAAATTCAACTACAACCGATGATAGAATATCATAATAATTTTTTTTTCCTTTTGTAAAATAACATTAATTATTTGTTTTTATTTTCACATACAAAAATCATGCAATTACAGTAAAAAAAAAAACTTTTCTTTTTCTTATAAAGGATAATCAATTAAACAAACACAATTGTCTACTAAGTATTAATGTTTTTATTATATTTTGTGTAAAATAGATGTAATATTAACTACATCTTTGCAAAAATAAATTGAATTATTTTCTATTTTCGTATATTGTTTTTTTTTTTTTTTGTCAATTACTTTTTAAATAGCATTATAAACTAATTTTTTAAAGAATGATGTTCGTCTATGTATATTCGTTAATTTTACGAATATTTTATTAATTTTTAATGTAATTTGATGATTACATCAAACTACAAACTAGGTATTGAAATATAGAAATATAAAAAAATAACCCACATGAAAATTCAGTAAAAAAATAACCCCATTATAACATTGTGACGAAATAATCAAACCGATATTTATTATTTTTTTATCAAACAAAATTTATTTGGTTTATGTATAGTGTGCAATGTGCATTGTATATATTTTGTGACTTATTGTATTATTACATCAATAAGTCTTCGTAGCCATCTATAGGTAACGGTTTGCTACACTTGTTTTATAAAAAAAAAAATAAAGCTCTTTTAAAATTCACATAAAGACAAGTTATTATTTGTCAGATTTGGTATGGCTGACGCCACTTTATTGGTAGTACCCTCTGTATATTACATCGGTATATGGCTGACGGTGACACTCTTGGAAGTCCGTCAGATTCCTTTGACGCGACGTGCGTTTACTTTTTTTCCTCTAGGATAACTGTTGGGACTCGTTTCAACGTAATGGGATCGTGGTAGTACATGCTTTTGTCTCACGAACATCTAGATATTTAAGGCCCTATTATTGTCACCATCCAAATTCCGATGCCCGCCTAGCGTCGACCAATCGAACACACAAAAAGCAATCCTACAAAAACGAAATTTCCACATGATCACCTCTGGAAAAGCCAATATCTCAGACGAAAGAACAATACTAATTTCCGGTCCAATATTGTCGCCTATGCCATTTTGTGTGCGTGTTGGTGAGGGGTGTGTTTTTGTCAGCTGAGAATTTCTGCAACGCCCTTGTGGAAAACGATGATAATACATTATTATACGTATAATATAAACGACAACGAATGCACATCATGTGAGTATGTTATTTAGTATTCAGTAGTGGTCTACGATATTATTTTCAACATGGATTAGTACACCTCATTATTTCGTAATTATATCAAATAATGTGTTAGTATGTTAAAGTGTGCATGTGCGTGTGTGCGTATGCGTTGACTGAACAAACTATTAAATGCACCTAAACAAATATTATCACAAGAACTTAAAGCTACCGAAATACGTACCGAAATTTCTTGGTTTAATCCTTAAAAAGGAAAACACGGGATTACTGGTCCTTTTCGATGTGCAATGTAAGTACATTTCGACCCTGATTTGCATGAAAAACATTCTCAGACGTTTTCTGCCACTCCGCGTCAACGACTGCAAAGAAGAAAAATATATTCCTCGTGCTTAAAGTCCCTCGGTATAATATACATGCACTTTATAATTTATTTTAGCACATTAATATACATCATAGACATATTTGTTAATTTGGAGTTATCATCTATTCAATCATCATAAACATTATCGCGATTATGAAGTTAAAGCATTAAATATATATTGTTCTAGTGATAAAAAATATTATTAAACAAGTACAAGATATTAAATACTCTTGTATTAAACTTTACAAGTAAAAACTACATAATATAAATTTTATTATATGTATAAAGGAATAAAATATATAACATTTAAGGTATATTTTGTATAATGTTAGTCACACTACTGTTTCCAGCATTTATTAAGCCCAGATTTTACAACCTAACTTAAGACATCATTCCTGTTTTAATATTAAGAATATTTTTTTTTAATTTATTGTATGCATATTTTCCTAAGATTTTCAACATCGAACTCTTTTTTGCGTTTACATGCATTATAATTCAACCTTTCAAACTCATGGATAAATAAAAATAATAGATAATTTCATAAATTAGTACAGCGGACAATTAATATATTAATTTTTAGAAATTTCCAAAAGTATGAATCAAAAAAGTTTACCATTTTTGAACAAAAAAATATTTTTAAGCAAAAACCAAGATATTTAGATACGCATTTACTATTGGAATAGGTAGTGAATTATAGTACATTTTTAAGTTAAGCTAGGAAATTGTATTATGAAAATTTATAATAATATACATTATGCATGTTAGTTCCTACCCAATATTGATAAAAATGTTATTATAGTATCGAAGTAAAAACATTAATAAAATTTCACTCGCAAAAGAATATTTGATTTTAAAATTGATAAACTTTATAAACAATTTTAGAAATAGAAATACACATGTATTCTATAGGTTTGTTAGCGAAAATATTATTAAATTTAAAATAATATAATATTAAATAATAATTTTACGTTACATTTCCTTTTAAATTAAATAATTTGATGTATTTGAGATTTAATGAATTCGTTAAAATATTATGATGTTACTATTAAATATTATGTATATAATATATATTGATTTTCGTTTATACCTTTTTTTTATGGTACTACGACCAGTTGTTGCAATGCGTACTGCACTACTTTTTTATTTTATTATTTCATTTTAAATATTTATTGAATAAAAATATAAATGATATATTTACTATTTATATAAAGTATATTACTATATTTCAACTATGTTTTATCGTTATAATTCTTTTAGAAATAATAAAGCGATTTATATTGTACGCTAGGTAGTATTCCGTTAATTTTATTTGTTGGAAATTAGATAATAAAAAATTTAATTAGAAAGCGGCGAAATTATATTTTTCAATATAACTTTTGAATATTAGAGTAATGATAAAAATATATTTTATTACAATTTATTTTTAAAATAACTTAGCTTTTTTGATATTGTGATATTTAAATCAGATTTCCTCTCATTATAGTAATGTAATTATTGTTGATTAATGTAAGGTTATTGTAGGTACTCTTTGAAGAAAAAAAAATTTTAAATTGAAAACAATTATTATCATTAAGTATTTTAATTTGTTTATAATAATGTTTAAAAATTGGTATTTCTAAACAAAATTATTTAAAATATATTTTAGTTGCATATAAAATATACGATTTTAAAGTATTTAAGTAGAAGCATAAGATCAAATATCTAAGTACATAAACATAAACATACGTTGTGTATAACTATTAACTATTCATTGCTGTATTAAATTTTAACGATAATGGAATAATGTCTAACGTATGTTATAAAAAAAACCTGCACAATCAGAAAATTTATCAAAATAAATTATTCTATCTAATCATACTATATCAAAATCTTATTTTTATTTTTAAAATTAATCATAATGATTTTTGAATTTAATGCTTCTATATTCTAGCCAATCGTTGTATAAAATAATTTTATACATGAGTAAATATTATAGTTATTAGCATTATAAGCTGCTTAATATTTTAATATTTTTTATTTTAAATGTTGATAAAAAAAAATAAAGTATACTCGCTAAAATTGCTTTAAAATTGAATACACAATTTCTTATAAGTTGAATTCACAACAATTCAAAAATATACAACATACAATTGTTTATAAGCGTTTGAAGTTTAACCTTAGACAAAATGTATATAAATTACAAAAGTTTATGAACTATTTTAGATATTATAATGAATACAAATTTTAATAGCTTATTCCTGAATATGTAATACAATATTGTATAAAAAAAATTTTATAAGTAATTTAAAAATATCAAAACAGTTCATTTTACAGAATTATTTTGTATATGAGATTAAACATCTAAGTCCGAAATTAATGTTTATTTTAACGAAAAATAACGGTTTTATTTATTATTTGAAGTAATTTAAAAAAAAACAATGCCCTATTTAATGTCAATGAGATACATTTGACTTACTTCGTTTTTTATAATTGTATCTATTATAATATTTGCAATAACACATTATATTTTAATGACACTATTAGTCATGTTTTAAATTAGTTATTTTTCCTGTAATATTTCAAACATACCTACGCTGTTTTAATCAAATGACCCTATTGTGTTGATAAACCTTAAAAAATATTTTGTATTAATTTTTACATCATTAATGGAATTTAATATGTAATACTGCAACCCATTAAGGAGCGGTACCAAAACACACACAAATATAATATAATAAACACTATCAGTTATTGCGATCATTTATATTCCCTAAATATATAAGGTAAGGTATATGTACTTATCCCAGATGAGCTATTGGTAAGATTCTTCGTATCAAAATTAATTACTATAGCATTACCAGTACGCATATATCTAATTGAAGTATTGTCAACCTGAAAATCGGACGTTTTATATATTTCCGTAAGAGTTGCGTGAGAAATTATAGCAGCTGTGTGACCGAAAAAGATTGACGCCCGAATTCTTGTTAATCTGGCAACAGGGATGATTTACACGATTCACCGACTTTTCACGGAATGAAAACCCCACACCACCACCATTCCATTGCGTTTTACCCATCGTTGACTAGGCCGCCGCTACCGCAACCTATGCTGCAACAGTGACGGGTACAGTAGCAACCATTTCTCGCTTTTCTCCACAGCCAAGGGTGAAAAATCACGTTTTGATCCCAAGCTAGGGATTTAAGACCACACGCAGACGTTTCCTCTCTCCATCTCTCCCCGGGGAGCCTCAAACTGCGAAGCTTAATGACCTCGGAATTAGTGTCGTTTCGGATAAAAACACCCGAAAGCTTGTTATTAATTACGTCATCAAAACCCACTCGAAATGTTACAAGACCTTCTATACCCACTTCCTAACCTAACCTACACCACTATTAACCAAAAAAAAAAAAACATTAAGCTAAGAATCTCATAGAAATATATTATGTACACAATAGACATATAAGGGGTAAATAATTTCAAGGCCAATTATTTTCGTTCATTCAACCTACACTATAAATATTTGCGCAAACAAAAAAGTATAATGATTTACATTGTACAACAATAATAACAGTCTGTTACTGGAATTTAATATTATTTTTAACTCTAATTACCAAACATTAAAGTTTATTTTGTTAAAAAAAAAAATGGAAACTAAAGAAGTTACATAAATTTACAATTCATTGCTAATATTTAGGGAAATGGTTCTATATTGATTGTTTTTTTTTTTTTTTAGTTCAGTTCAATTCTTAGAAATTATTTTTCATGCATCTAAATAGGACAGATAGGTAGATGAGTAATAAAATAACAAAAATATTATAATTTGGAATTTGATAACACATTTTGTTTAAAAAATTAAAAATGACGTATACAAATTATAATTATCATTGATTTGAATCTTAGTGTTTTATAATAATAAAATATTATATTACTCAATGTTAAGTTGGTATTTACTTATTAATTATTTTGTACTGAGTCTGCAGAGTGGAAACTGATGTCACATAATATATTTTACCCTAATATGTTTTATTCACTATACAGTCCATGTATCACTGTACTTATTCAACTTATTTTATTTACAAACAATAAAAATAACTTACTTACTTTGAAATGTATATATAAGTATACATTTAGAATAATTAGTGTTTTTGATATAGTCATTTATTTCTCGTATAGTAACGCTTGATAGTGAAACCCAGTAAATCTAAGAACAGACGTTCATACAACTGTTACAGCTACCTACAGATTGAAAAAACTACATAATATGATTACCTACCTATTAAATAATAATAATAATAATAGGTAATCGTTATCATAAAATTAACTCTTACCATCTGGGCTTATTTATGAATTTTACGGGTTAAGGTTTATACAAAACAAAAATTATGAGTCTTTGAATTGTTCATACTGGCAATAATTATTACATGCGATAGCCGATAAGTATGTATATTTCATGGTCAACCGCAACGATGGCTGGTTGCATCTCTTCCAGAAATAACACCATGGTTATCAAATCATCAGACGACGAAGACATAAAATTGCGTTTCCAATACATTTACCGTGCAATACTTACCCCGAAAACTGAATAAAACATTACTGACCGAGATCAAGATTTACGACCGGAAATGAACCAACCCCTGATCCATTCAGCGATTTCCCGGCACGTGATCTACAAATCTCACGTTTCGTTTTAAAATCCACCTTCTTCAGATTAATGATCGTTTTAAAATTATATTTCATTTATTAAATCTAAGACACGTCATACAAAATAACATAAAAAAACCTAACACCATTTTAAAGCGATAGTAATATTATAGATCAATATACATGTAAGAATAATCAGCAATTCGTAAACTTCTACTCCATAATATTGTAAATTTGTTTAATATAAATAAATTTATTTTCTGATTTTTTTTGTTTAGTTAGGTAGTGTAAAATGTTTTCATAATTGCGTTTCTATGTTTTACATTAAAATATAAAAGGCAATAAATCAAAAAAACATAATGCTGCAAAAATAACATAAATTTAGATATTCCAAAACTACGGAAATATTTAACCAATAGTTAAATTGCACTCACAGAAGTTTTATTTCTGAAGATAGTTCTTACTGTATAAACAAAATATCAAAATAACATTATAAAATTGAATAAACATAGGAAACCGTAAGTTATGAATTCTATCAGATAAATTAACAGTGTAAACCCAAGTGAAAATTTGATAAAATTAACCTAATATTAAATTATTTAATTTGTAAGGTACTAGTCGATTACATATAAATAATTTATAAGATTAGTATATCTAGTATTTTTGTGGTAAAATAATCAATATTTTGATTGAATTCAAAAGAACAATAATCATTGTACTTCCATAACACATCAATTGAAATTCATAATGAATTAATAATAAAATCGAATTCTTAGAGTTGACTACCATTTAAAAAATTAACAAAATGATTATATTTTCAAGGAACGTAATCAAGAATAATTAAATATAAACATTTACACATTTCACACGTTAAATAATACCAGTCTACAATACAGGAAATATACTATGTTGTGGATATAATATTATAGTTTAAGCGTTTACGTAAACCAGTATTGAAAAAGTTAAGAATCATTAGAACATATATTTTGATTTTTTTTTTTATTGTTTTGAAAAGCAAGGTATTTCAATTACAGAGAAATAGATATTATATATGAAAGTGAATAACTTTAGAAATAAGTAATAAAGATTGTAAAAACTATATCTAAGTGTTATCTGGGGCTTACACGTAGAATGTCAACAGGGAAGCTAAAAAAAAAATTAAATGGTATAGTACAACATCTATTATATAATTACAATTCAATATTATTAAATATTGCATAAATTTCTTTCATAGTTAAAGTAAGTGCCCTGACAGTAAATAAAATATTTTTAAAAAAAAAATTTATAAGGAGAGGGAACGGGCTTGAACAAAAATATTGAATCATTTAATAATTCACTTTTTTTTTTGTAAATTTTAAGTAATTATTAAGTAAGTCATGTTATTATTCAATATAAAATTGTTAAACTAAATCTACTGATGTTTAAAATTTAATTATAATATTATATGTAAGGTAAAAAATTAAATCTAAAAAAATTTTAGTTAGTCATTATTATTTATTTTTTAAATAAAGTACGCAGTCGATTTTTTAGTTAATAAGAATTTAAGTTAATTTATAATAATCGCTAACGCTTTTTTTGAAATAATTGTTGAGGAAATTGGTATACAACTATAGTCCAACACTGCACATGCATTAATTACAAGGTTTTATAAATTATATTTTTATGAAAGAGCAATCACCAATAACCACAATATATTTTTAATAACATATTCTAAAGCGAAATGCGTAACTTAAAATATTGAACATTACATTTTCAAATTTTATGGCACATTAACTTATTATAGGTTACATAATATAAACCTTTGAGTATCTTAAGTTAAATCTTGGTCAACGGAGAGCCCAAAAATTTATATTTTACTTTACAAAATAAAATGCTAATCTTTATAATGTGATTTGATATATAAACTAGAATCATTATTATATTAATATATAAAGACAGACACAAGACATATTTTGATATTATATACAAATACTATATAGTTTAACAATAATTATTATTATACTTTAGAAAAGGCATTACACATTAACATTTATAAAATGTTCACTAGTTTTATATTACTTAAAATTATAAATAAATAACAATAAATACATATATTTTAATTAAATTTAATTTTTATCTTACATAAGTTACCTTAAAAGTAGATAGTAAAACTGTCATAAAAAATGTAGGTTATTCAAATTCGCTTGTGTTCGTATTTATAATTTTAAAATAAAAATGTTCAACAAGGATATGTTTTATACTAAGTATATATTTTTTATAACTTAAGTTGCTTAATTATTATTTATTGTCCGGGTACTCATCAAACATTCTGTTTCGACAACTGTATAAAAAGTAAAATAGGTGTTTATTTAAACTATTTGTTTTTGTCATTAATCAAATACAAATCTATGTATAGGTTAACAGATCAACCATAAATTTAAAAAAAAACCTATAGAATTACAGTCACTCAGTGATTTAAAATTAAAAATTATTTATTTATTTTCATTCAGTTCTCTACAGAGAGTTTGAATCACATGGAAAAGACCATTGGGAATACGTGGCACTCTTCCAAATATTTATCCTTAACGTAGAATGAGATCCATCGTGCCAAAAAGACCTTTCTTTACTATCGTCAGATAAATTAAAACGTGTATACAATTCTTCAAGAGTTAATATTTGAGCATTACCACTACTTAGAAAAGTATATGTGTCTAATTTCTTTTTTAACATACAATATTATTTATTTTAAAAAATTCAATAACATGTGAACTTAAATACATTTTAGTAATAAGAGCTAACACAGTGTAATTCATATATAACTAAAATTATAAATGATTTAATGATATAATATTATTTCAGATAAAAAAAATAATTCTTCAATTTATTGTTTAACTATAATGAGTAATTCTTATTATTTAAAATTTTAACTATATTGCTACAATGTTATATTTTATATCTCGTATTTTCCAAAAAGATTTAAATCGTTGAATAAATAATTTAAATAAATTTTACTTAGAATTGAAGTTGAATAGAATTATAAATAACAAACTATCAATAATTACCTATATTAATTTCAATATATTATAATAGTTATATGTAGTTCTTTGAAATGTATTTATTTCAATTTTCTTGTTGTGTAAAATTAATTGTTTAAATTAGTTAAGTTAGTTCAAACTTTTAAGCGATAAATTATAAATCCTCTATTGTTTATATACATTGTAACAATAATATAATAAATAAAATTCCTTCCATTATTTCCTATCAATGAATTAATAATAATATTCAATAAATTAACATTTAAAATGTATCAAACAAAGTTTCTTTAAATTAGATCGAAAGTTAATTGTATATTTTATTTGATGTGAAAAATACTTATATACTTACAAATTATAATCGATGAGAAATTTCTTTTAGTTTATTATCACATTGTATACGTAATACATTTAAACACATTACCGATAAAACTAAATAAAATCATAATTATATAAATTCTAATAACTAAAACAAAATACCTAATGAATTATTTAAAATAATGCAACTATTTAATTTTTATAAAACTTAATTTTAGATTCTGAACGAAGTGAAGAATGTATTGATTTTACAATGATGTGTGTTTTTTTTTTTTTTTTTGTTTTTGTGTCTGTGTACAGCATAACTAGTCGAAATAATGCTCCAATTTCAAACTATGGGGGTGGTTTCCGATGTAAAAGTGAAT
>VUJU01000031.1:201887-245699 GCA_009835225.1 Aphis craccivora
AAATTTTTTATCGACACTTTAAAAAAAATTTCTCAAAAAAATCGAAAATTTCAGTGGTCTATAAATAACTCAAAAAAAAATCAAAATTTTTTGAAAATTTAACTATAAATAGATACCACTGACATTAACGTTTGGTGAAAATTTCAAGTATTTTCAGTGATTAGTTTTTGAATAACAACCATAAAAATAATTCGATTTGGTCGAAAACTGGTTTTGCGTAAAAATTCCCGTTTTTCCGTCATTTTTTGTTTTTCTCGATTTTTTTGAAAATTGTTGGAAAATTTTAACTTTTTACTTCTATAATGCACCAAGGATATTCACTTTTACATCGGAAACCACCCCCATAGTTTGAAATTGGAGCATTATTTCGATTAGTTATACTGTACACAGACACAAAAAAAAACATACATCATTGTAAAATCAATACATTCTTCACTCCATTCAGAAACTAAAAAAATTTCAAGTAAAAAATTGAATCCAGTTTATATTTTGGTAGAAAAAAGTAGAAATTTTTCAGTACTTTTAAAATATTAAGTAGGCAATTCAGAAAAAAATGAAAATAAAAAAAAATGTAGGTAGGTACAATTTAATCAGTTATCTATATATACTTACGCTCCCATTTTTCTCCAAGTATTATGTAACTCTTCAATTGTCGATTCCCTTTTCATTTGATGAGGTAATTTTTTTACGGAAGTGCTCAGTGTGGACTGCTTTACTGTTGGCATCCTAATCAAAATAAAACAATGTGTTAATAAATGTTCTATTGGCAGCTGCTATTGTATTATACTAGCTAGTAGCTAAGTTTAATTCAGTTTACAGAATCAAAATTAATAGACTATATTGTATACGTCAATTAAAAAAAAGTGTATTTAAAACATATTACACATTAGAAGAGTGGAAAATGTACTTTAATAGAGCTAACTGTTGGTACGCTTAATGCTTAAATTTAAAATCGTCCATCTTGCATTTATATATTATATATTATATGTATATTATAATAATTGTTATACATATTTTTGTGAATTTTTGATGACCTAGGTATCTAATAACTTTATAGTACCTTCATCGTGCAACGATTAATCGTCATTATAATAATATGATATTATAACCCATTGATTGCACATTACATGGGCTGCAAGCTATATACTGATTCAAGTGCTTAATACTTGAAGCTAACAAAAATTTAAAATACTATGATAATGTGTTTATAAAATGGTTTTATAAAAAAACAAACACTGTTAACTATATTATTATAGGCACTTATAGGTTATAACACTTTTATGTATGACTTTTTCTGATTATATTGTTGTCAAAATGTGTATTTTCTTAATCAATTAGGAATACAAAGATATTTTACTAAATTTCATAGCTGCTAAAAATTAATATTTTCACATTGCGATCTGAGTAAGTAAAAATTGATTAAATAACGATGGATTGACTTCAATCATATATATAAAAGTATACATGCTTTCTTTGTAGCTTACTCGTAAATCATAGATTTAACATTTAGCGATTGGTTGAACGGAACTCAACAGTTAAACCATAATACTACGAAATTGTATACTTACTCGAACAGTACAGAATTTGGCCTTGGTAAAGTTTCATCCTTGTTTGATGTGAATTCACTTGGGGGAGTAGAACTCATGACCTTTCCACTAATTAACGGAGGTGGAAACTCTGTCCTAGTAGGTTGATTAGACATTTCGCTGGTCCAACTGTCCATCAATGCATAATATGACAAATTATTAATATTAAATTGTTTATACATCCATGTTTGATAATAAGATGATTATTTAAAATAATAAATTATTACATTTGGTTGAAACTTTAAAAATTGTTTATGAATATTTGCTTATAGTTATTTTACAGTTATTGCATATTCAATACCTAAATATTTTTAAGCAGAATAAAATTATGTTTTATCTTGTAGTTATTTTAAAAATAATTAGCCAATATATAGCCAAATTCACTGATTTTTTTTTTTTTAAGTGATATAATATACCAATATAATACAACTCAACTAATATTATTTGTCACATTTAAAAGATAGGTACAGGCTATATCTTCACTTTTTTAAGATGTTTATTAGTAGGAATATTATCATAAAATGTATCTATAATACAATACTTAAAAAACAATAGCTATTCTGTTATAAAAAACTATAAATATTTTTTTAATAGATAATTAATTTAAAAATTATTGTAGTGTAATGTAGACCATCGTTTCACAACCAAAGTATTTACGAAGTATATTAAATGATCCAAAGACCAAAATATATACATATTTTTGATTTAATTCTATCAAGATAAGAAATAATTGATCTATTATCAACATTTATTATTATTTTTTATTTTACGATACTACCTATAATTCCTATTTGTGTATTATACGTCATAAAAATATGAAATATTTTAATATTACTATAATAAAAGGATTGAGAAACATTGATATAGAGGACAATATATATAGTTATCACCTGGGCCATCTGTTATACATAGATAAATAATAATATAAAAATATTGTGTAAAGAGGCCTCCTAATGCAGTAACTTCTCAGAGATTAACAGCTAACATTTTTAAAGGCTCCATATTTACTCAAAGAAGATAAGGCGAAATCTCAAAAAAAAAAAAATCAATAAAAACCTTAATGAATTAATTTTTAAAAATAATTATTTTGTCTACGAACCAGATTAAGGTTATTTTTGTATTCTATAGTATATATAATAATGATCTATAACTAATCTTAGTTAATCCACATCTTTTTTTTTTTTTTAATTCTTTGGGATAATTATTGAACGAGCGTTGGGATGACGATTTAGTCGTTTACTGGAGGATTTGTTTTAATGAAGCTTTTCTGAAAACAAAATAATCTAGCAAAGAAAATGGAGTTTAAAAATAAAATAAATTAAATTAAACTAAGTAAATACAAAAAAGTTTAATATTGCATTTTTTAAACCTACGGTATTGACATAAGACAGATAATCGTTAAAAAAAGAATACAATTCGTTGAACTCGTGTACCTACCTAAATAATTTGTACATGTCTTATTAAAATTGAAATGTCGCGCTAATGTTCCGAGTGCATTTAATGACATCCATGGAAAAAATAAATACAATACCCGTACACCGGATGTATTTAACACAACTGCTAACCGGTTTTTATTCACTTATTATTCGTTAACGGTTTGTGTCAAAAATGCACTCGTCAAACAAAACACATACTATCAAAACCATTGATTATTTTTTAATAAAAAATATACCTTTTAAGTGCACATTATTTCTATTGTAAAAATCATTTGTCTACACATGTGTTATACTATACGGTTATAAAATGTATTGTAAGTTTATGATTAGAAAATATATCCTTACATTTATTCAGTATTTCGGTACCAGTTTATAGATCTTTTAAATAAATTCCAGCCATGTGTTGAGCTGATTATAATAATGCACATTTAATATTTATTTATTATATTTGAATTTGTAAGCTATGGGATCATATCTATTAACAATAATATTTTGTTATTTTATTAAATACTTAAGACGTGTTTTATAAATCAAGTTTACAATTGATAGGTATACGTATAATGCACTACTTTGGAAGTCTGAATAATTTTAAAAGTATGTGTTCATAGGAAAATTATAAAATTATGTCAGCATATAATAGTACAAACCGTTACATCAACCGGACAACTGTGCATAAAACATTTTTTTTTTCCGAAAAAACTGTAAATCATTACAGTCTAACGATTAATTATGTCGATTTTTTAAGTTCGTTGTGTATTCTACTGAATATAGCCAACGATTTTTCTATTAGTATAGGTAGTAGCTATTAATAATATACTGTGATGGTTTAAAACGATTTATATTATTGCCAGGGTCACTTCGTTTTACCATTTTTATGACGGCGCATATTATTATCGATGACATGAAGTAATAATAATTAGGTACCTATAACCGTATTCATTCACCTTTTTTATTAAAATATCGTTCTTCACACACAATAGAGTTCATCATAGCAAATGCCGGAAGTTCTCACATTTACATATTATTTTGGTACCTATCTACTATATCAACCTCATATAGCCTGACAAATGACTATAAATCGGTTGCAAATTTGGCCATAACTCATAACACTACTATACTTAATACCCAGTGGCCATTACGTTTTGCATAGACATTACGTAATTTTAATGTACATAATATTAACGTGTAATATTATTCGTGTCTATTCCAAGCAAATAACATGAGTGCATCATTTGAAGTATCCAGTAGAATATTTAGTGTTTAATCAATACGTCATTTTAACTAATGAGAAAAAAATGGAATAGGTACGTTTTAATAATATAGATAGGTATAAAAAAAAGCCTTAACATTCGTAGTTATTAGTAAAAATACTTTTTTATTACTTTGATTCCAAAATATAAGCACAGTGAAAGATGGCAAACAAATTGGTTACACAGGTGATGTCTACTGACTAAAATATCATAATTATTTTTGATACTATACAAATCGTAGTACCGTTATACAGTGTAAAAAACCTTATAAGTATAAATATTTTCTATTTATTTGAATATTATGCATAATTTTGAGCCATTGATATGAAATCGTAACAGCGACGATATTTTCGAAACTATTTGTGAAACATTTTTCGTCGAAAACTCGTCGGGCACATGCGTTTCGGTTGATATAATAATATACAACATTTAATATAATTCGATTACGATAAGACTGACAAGACGACATAATAAATATAATGCACGTCGTAATGTTCTTATCGTGGCTGGTTTATAACATGCATGTATAGTACAAGCTTACAAAATGACGTATACCTTACCTAACGTTTTCTTCGTCGGTCTTCATGATGACTTGTGACACCACAAAAAAAAAAACAAAACAGAAAACGAAAAACGACTTTCGTTTCGCGCCTACCTATTTTATTATACACCAAATATGATAATGATTATTATTACATTGTTATTATATTAAATAGAATATAATAAAAATATATTTTACATATTCCGACTACTTACTATGTTCAAGATAATTTGATAACAATATTACTGCGATAATCGTCGGGACATCGTTGTGTTGATATCGTTTATTCTTATGCTGTCACATATCATAATATTACATACGCTGTACCGCGGGAACCGCATTCGCCCGAGCGTACGAGACCGTGATGTGCCGACGATTCGCCGACGGGATGAAAGGGCAGCTTAGTCCGCTGACACACACGCACGCGACCTACACACGTAATAATAATACATTATTATTAAAAGCAGTGTTTAAACGAAAGGGGGGAGATCCCCCCACCCCCTCGGACTGTGATCCCTGCGGTAAAAAAAAATAAAATATATTTCTCTCCGACCGGCGTAAATAAATTGACGATTGCGCAAACAAACGCGACTATACTATAGTGCCCTACCACGACAAAGACAATGATATTATTATATTATATTAAATACTGTAACACAATTTATGAGTTAACTGCAGAAGCCGACCGGAAGCGTCCGATAGCCCCGTGGTTATATAATATATATATGATGATGATGATGATGATGGGTAAGACGCGTAATCGGATAAACGCTAGAAGGGGGAGAGTTTGGCCCCAAAATTCACTCGGTAGATGGTATTTCGCGCCACCAATAGGTACATTTTAGTACTTACGTATGTAATTTGCACCAAAATATACAAATATAACATATATTTTGTGCCACATCTAAAAATTAATTTTGGTGATTTACGCCACGACAGTGTAGTCTGCGCCACACTTTTAACTTCGATTATTGGAACTTACAGCGAATAAAATTTAAATTTACTAATATAGCATCAGTAATATGATAATACCGATACAATATGATGTTAATCTAGATTAACCCAATCTAAAAAAAAAATGTATGTAAACTACAGAAAAAAGAAAATTTATGGAAAAAGCTTAGTTCCATCTTTAAGTTATAAGTTTAAAAGAAAAGTGAGTAAGCTAGCTATTATATAAATATTGTAGATATTATGTTGTTTTAGGCATAAAAAACATAAATATCATAATATGAAAACCTAGTTATTAAACGTATGTTGCACCTAGTTATTGATTTTATATGTTTTATTATTATTATTATTTACTTTTTTAGTACTCGTTGAATTAATTTTTAGGAATTTTCCAGAAATGTAATTTTTAAATGAATTTGATTGATCAATGATTAAAAATACAATATACTATATGATGTAAAAAAAAATTTTAATTATTTTGAAATAGCGCCAAATTAAATATTTGAAGGTAGAAGATGGCTTGATTACATAATGCTATTTTAGGTATTTAGTTGTATGTGGCACAAACTTAAATTAAAAAAGTGGTGCAAATTACTAAAATTAATTTTTAGATGTGAACAAAAATTACATACGTCCATTTACTCATAGCCCCCTAGAGATAAATTGACCTTCAAACTAGTATAATACTAATTCGAAAACTTATAAAATATAATAATCACATGTTGCACAGCAAAATGTTGCACGCGACACGTACCTATTCAATAGCGCCAATGCCAACGATACAACAGTTGCCGTATTCAGTATTAAAATTAAAAGTTTATGGTGTACTGCAAGCAGTATATTATTATATCTTTTAATAGAATAATATCTACCTTTTTAACGACATTATAAATGGTAATAATAATATTACATCTGCATTCTGCCTATTATAATATTGTATTGAAGAAAACTCGAAACTCAAAGTCTTGAACGTTTTCAGTAGTAAATATAATTAAACAAAACGATTAAATAACGAGATTAAAATGAAACTCGAGTAAAAATAATAGTTTTGTTATTTATAATTTTTCTATATAAATAATAGGCGACCCCAAGGGAGTAGGATCAAATCAAAGATTTTCGTCGAGAACCTCGTCGTTCTCGACTTATACTGTCATAATAAAATATATAATTTAATATATTAAATAATATATATTATATTATATTTATTATATTTATTTAATTTTTATTTTTTTATATAATTTCTTATATAATTTATTGTAGTATTTTACTACCTTATTATTTAAAATAAATGTATTTAACTAAAAGTTAAAGTATTTAATTGTACAATTTGGATCGTTCTATTTTTAATCATTATAGTGGTACGTGCCTGATTAATAATACACCCAAGTGGTACCCCCAAAAAATAGTTTGAGAACCGCTGATCTGCGTAGTATATAGCTCAAACGCCCTGAAGTGAACTTAATACGTACCTACCTACTGAACTATACTGAACATAGGCATTTAGCATAAATACATCGCGACGGTAATTTTCTAAACGCTTTTCGATTTCAACTCTCACGAATTAGCATTCATATTTTATAACAGTGCATGAGCAACGTTATAGTCCTGGCGGTGGCTATACAGATGAACCATCAGACAGCATAGTTACACTTTTCGATAAATATTTACAACGAGATAAAACGGACAACTCGGTCTTCCGTACGAATTGTAGGTTTCGATGACTACCTATCGAGTGTATGACTATCATCATTAGTCCTTTTTAATCATCTATTAATGTTTGTAAGATACAACGATTTTAAGCGATCAGCATTTATTTATAAGATTTTTTTTGTTTTATTATATCATTATTTGTATATTAGTATAAGTACTTTCTTAATTGGGTGGATTGGATAATTTTTTGCCGAAAACATCATAATATACTGACAAATACATGGACAACTTAAGTCAATACCGACGTACCATTAAATGGCGTGAGTTTATAGTACACGAATCTTAAAATCAATTTAAATGTTTTTAAAATTTCGTTGTGTGCAAAAAAAATAATATTATAAATATTTGGTGTAAAATTTCGTCAAATTTTATTGTTAACTGGTATAGAGTAAATACTCCCATTTTGGTTTTTCTCAATTATTAAGACCATTATTGTAAATTTTCTTCTTTTGACCGCCTCAAAGTATCTCAAATTTTCTATCAGAAACTACCTTCAAAATGTAATATTTAATTAAATTTTCTGCTCCAAAACATAACGGTACGACAGGTGAGTAAAGAGACACTCAGAAAAAAATTATGCTTAATTAAAAGTAACACATAAATGTTTTAAAAATACCTGCAGTACACTCAAATTTATATCTAGATAAATATATTTTGATCGTTTTGTATGAAATTCGTTTATTCGTTCATTCGTCATTTAGAATTAATCATAATATAAATTTTAAAGTATAATATATAACTAAATGCTAATTGCTTGTTGAATATTGTTGTCTGTGATAAAAGATACACTGCATACAATCATAAATAAAATAATAATATTATGGCTTATGCACCTATTGGCTCAATGTCTTCCTACGTACTTCTAATAATTTACGATTAATACTCAAAATTAAACATGACTAATAATTCAAACATAAATTTTAAAATAAAAAATACATAGGTACATACACACACAGACACGCAATCGTCAATCATTTAGTTTTACATTGATATTACTATGTAGTAAGTAATATTTAGTAATACTAAGTCTTATAACAGCTGATCAACACATTATTACTGCTTAATTTAGACAATTGAATCGATATTAAACTGAGAAATAGGTAAGCACTTTTTATTTCGTTCAAGACGATTATAATTTTATTCTATTTTATTGAAGACAGTTCAGTATTTTTTTTTTTTTTTTACGAATCCGCTAATACGTTCAAAACTGTTAAAATTATCAAATTTATTTTACCGTTTACCACCAGATAAAATATTACCAAATGTTTGCATAATATTTTGCATAAAATAATTAAACTGAGTTTGTAATGAAAATAAAATGCATTTATTTCGTCTAACTACGATTTCCAGAATCCTTAAATACAAATTATACAATAAAATGATACAGAATAAAAAGTTAACTATGTAAAAAATAAACATTTAAATCGGCCTTGGTAGCCATGTAGTCAATAAACAGTTAACAGTCCAAATAATAATAGTCATTGGCTTGTTAAAGTATATATATTATAAATCATTAAAAAAAAAATTATCCACTCCATAGAATAACAATAATAATAATAATTCGCTACTTAAGCAGCGCTCTTAGCTAGTGACTTTCTTGGTTCCAAACTTAATTTGAATCCATCAGTCCTCTTTAAGATGATGTCGGCTTGGAGTTTCCAATCTTTTTCAGATAAATTACTATTTATTTTGAAGTTTCGTAGGATGGTCGACAAAATAATTTTCAGTTTTAACATTGCGTATTTGCGACCTAAAAAAAAAAGAATTAATTATTGACAATTAATACAATTATTAATCATTACGACGCTCTTCGTTATAAAAACGAAATGTTTTGCATAAAATACAATTAAATATGGTAATTAATTTTGATTTACAAAAGGTCATTCATAGGTTAATAAAGAAAATAAATGTATACTTTTTTATAGTTTAAGCTTTAAGAAAAATCTGAATAAACAATTGATCAACCTTAACCTTATTCTAATACAATTGTGTTTCATATCATAAACACGTCGATTTTTATAAGTTTTAGTTTGATTCTTAATTAAAATTGTATACGTAAACGCATTATTCTTTAAATAAACATAACAATGACATAACATGCAATTCGAATCGAGTTGGTAAAAACAAATAACAATTTATTCAAAACATATCCATTATATTAGTGATAGAAAATGAACTATTTTCGTATTCATACCTACAATAAATCGAAACCGATTTTTTATATTTTTCAAATCCTATCGCAATAATAGTTTAATATATAATAGAGTAACATACCGACGCAACTTCTGGGACCGGCGCTGAACGGCACGTACGCGTAATAATGACGACTGGCCGATTTCTCTGGTAAAAAGTTGTCGGGGTTGAACACTTCGGGATTGGGGAAAGTATCTTCGTTGCGGTGAATTTTGAAAGTGGCGATGATGATCGTGGCACCGATTGGTAAAGTCAAATCTCTTGACGCTGGAAAAAAATACATCGATTGTTATATTATAATGATTTATCCTACAAATTCTAGCCTGACAAGACGCGCAGTTCCCAAAAGGTCCCTGTTTTGGATGTAGCTCAAGAGTTAGTGCTCAAACGTTAGTTTTCGGAAAGACCGTATAGCTATTCGATAATGGTTAAATTCGTATCGTCGTGGAAAATACCGAAATCAAGGCTGCCCTCGGGTTTTCATATTATATAGGCACGGGTTGCGAACTCACCTAATTTCACGTTCTCTTTAATCTGTCTGGAGATGATCGGAACTGGAGGGTACATACGCAACGTCTCCATGATGCATCTTTCCATGTATTTCATTTGCAATGTGTCTTGGAAAGTTACTGGTCTGTCGGAATCACCGAATATCGTGTAGAGTTCATCAACGACTTTTTGCTACGACAAAAACGCACGTTAAAAATCAACACGAAACACTTATATAATATATTACACTGGTTGAACAATAATAGATGGGAAAACCTTACCTGTATATCTTGGTGAGCACCCATCAAACACAAGAAGAAGCTGCTACCGGCTGCTGTTGTGTCGTGACCCTAATAATAATAATAATAATAAAATAGGTAAGTATAATATAAGCTTTTAAGTTGTCAAAAACGACATTATTAATAATAATTTATTGTGTCAATAATATGAGCGAATGTTTATGAAGTGTTGTAGAATCGATAGATTGAAACAACTTTAACAATACGTGTAATTAACACGTATGGTAAAGGTTTATGGTGAATTTTTTTTTTTTCAATATAAAATGTTTAATTAATTAATAATTGATACACTATATTTTCTACTGTTTAAAACTTTTGTTTTGACTTTCATCGTCAGTTATTTATTTCTATTTTATTATAATATCGGAACGAACCTCAAACATGATTGTGTCGACTTGTTCACGAACTTCTTCGTCGGACAATACAACTCCATTTTCTGCGCACTCAATTAACAAGTCCAAAAATGCCACCCTCTTCTTCTCGCCTATGGATTAAAAATACAACAGTTTCTTTAGAATCAAAAAAATTATGTTGATATAATATGCATTACCAATTCCATCGTCTTCTACGTCCAAGTCGTCTTTCAAACCAGCAGACTGACCGAATGAGTTTCCGTACGGTACTTCTTCTACTTCAGGCGTTGAAATCGTTTCAACGACTTCTTCAGAAGCTGCTGGGGTGTCGGAGACCTCTTTAATCTGACTTCTTTTCTTCAAATAATCTTCCTTCTTCTTAGCCAATACCTATTATAATTAAAAACAAATTTTTATTATACGACGTTTATTATAAATCGAAAAAAATGTTATTATATTAAACTGACGTTGTTTGTCAAACCATGAATCAAATCAAGGAGCCCAACTTGTTCCTTTGCGTACTTGGTAAAGTTGAAAATAAAATCTGGTTTTAGCCACAAGTTTGTATGACGCATATGTAGAATATCACACATTCTTAATAAAAAAATATATTATTATTATTATTATTATTATTCACAAATAAATCTAATAGAAATAACAGAATAATTATTCACATAAATCAAATTACCAGGCCTAATAAGTCAACGACTAAATCAATATAGGTATCGATTTAGACCAAAAATTTAATCGACACTCATTAATTATTATGCGATATATTATATTTAAAAATATAAATATTATTTGTGTAAGGTATTATAGAAACTTAAATTACCAATCAACTGCTGTAATCTATTCTAATATTATTTAATAGTTTTAAAAGCAAAAAACACATTATTTAAGTGTGTATAAAATTAAGACTAATGTGATATAATAAGATTTTTATTATTCAATTTTGTTTTTGGTTTGCTTACTTCATAACAGCGGCTGCGTATTCGAAACCACTCTTCTTTTGAGTTTTCTTGCTCACTCCCATGGCGGTTTCTGTAATGATAAAAAATAGAAAGAGGAGAATTAAAACAAGTCATGATTAGGTAATCCATGACTATATTAAACAGTTATAATCTATTGCACGTGGTTCTAAATATTCGGCTTACCCAACAAAATTTCCACAGTGCATTCGCTCATGAAATCGTGAATGTCAAATGTGGAGCTTCCCATTTTTCGGAGCTTACTGACTGTGTCACGGCTGTTGACATTGAAGAGTGTCACAAACGACTTGAGCACGTTCAAGTGGAACGTCGGCGCGATCAATTTTCTGTGGGCCCTCCATTTGTCACCTGTCAAAAGCGAAATCATGCCGACGTTAAACAAATAATATCAATATTTATATATAACACATGACTTTAAAGGTTGCTACATTGTTACATGTCAACAATCATGAGATTCTACAGTTAAACTAATTTAGTATTGGAATTGAATTAAATATTTTACCACCCTATCTTTTTGAAAATCCTAAATACATCACTAGTTGTTAACGTATGACAGTATATAGGTAATGCTTACCGGTGCTGATCAACAGGCCATTTCCTAACCATGGTTCGAAAAGACGGTATTCGGGAGATTTATCAATATACACGTTACTGCTCAGGATCACCTGCATATTCGAACATATTATTATTATATAGTTTCACACAAAATGTAGTGAAAAATCACGTTTAATATACAAAAATATGTACGTTACCTCGACATCCCTGGGATCGGTCAAGAACACCAATAACCTGGGCCCGATCCACATTTTTATGGGTGAATTCTTTTCGAATTCAAAACTCCGTTCGTAAATCTTGTCGAAAATGGCTGTGGGTATAGAAAATCAAAAATATTTTAAAAAGACATACACACAATTTAATTAATTTCGATCTCACCATATTATCAGTGAATATTATAATATTATTATCATTATTATTATTATTATTATACTCACTGTGTGGATCTTGCATAAAGTCTAAAGCATTTCCAAGCAGTGGTAATCCTTCGGATCCTGGGATTTTACTGGCAAGGTCATAGAGCTGCTTACGGGACATCCGGAAATAAATGTACCATAGTACGATGGCCGGCGTGAGCAGGTAGAAAAACAGATTAAATGCTGAGAGTGCGAAGAGTGGGTTGACACCCTGAATGTTGGTCGCCATTCTGCACAAACATACAGTTATTCTTTAATAAATCTTAATTATATTATTACGATGTTTTTAAACTTACAAAAAAGAAAATAAAAAATCGATCGATCTATTTCCGTCATGAATAATAACAAAATATTTTGTGAGTTAAAATTGTAACTAATTACACAATTTGAAATATTTGTAAACATTTAGAATACTTTGTATGCAAATATAAGAATATTTAAATTATCTGTCTCATAAATATTATATTTAACTGTGCAGTATTATTCCAACTTAAACAACAAATCCGAAAGATCATTAATATACAAATAACCGATTGATATGCCAACAGACACAATATTAATAACCTTATATTTTTAATTTGACCTGTTGTGCGACAGACTAGGTTAATTAATATGACAATGGGTTAATAGGTAAAATTTGTAACAAAATATTTATAATAAATTTAATATTTAAATTAATTCTCCAAAATGTATAACTATTTTACGTTTTTAATTGCATATTTTACGAATTTAAGGTCATATTTCATATAATTAATGGATATGTAGATGTTTTGTCACATCATATATATTTTGAAAAATATTTAGCAATTGAGGTAAAATTATTATTAAAAATAAGTACCAACATGTGTATAGTTTTTTTTTATTTTAGCCTACCTAATTATAATATTTTTAATAATACTGATACACTTGTATAGATAATCTATTTTACTTAACTACATTTTTATTGTGCTCTATTGTATAATAGGTACCTGATTTAATAAATAATATTTAATAAATTTAATAAACCTTTCGCATATAAAATGTAAAAAAATCATTATTTTATACTTGAATATATTTTTAAAAAGCTTGTATCATAACATTTTTGAAAATTAATGAACGTGAACTACGCAAACATAAATATAATGGAAGGTACATACTTAACTAAAACTGATTTAGTATATTATATTATACATAATGCAAATCAAATGTTAAACTATGTAAAAACAACCTAGTAAATAATAATTAAAAATGATATATCTAGTTTCTATTATTATAGTTACTCAATGTTTTAAAACAATATAATATTATTAAGATATATAATTGTATCGCGCTTTTGTTTTAGCTTCATTCATTATACTAATGGTTATTATTATTATCATATTTTAATAATATAACAAAAATTAAATTGATGCACAATACTTTTTTTCAATTAAATCATTACCTAATCGGTATTTAATCATTTTATTTTATTATAGTATTTAGAAAATCGAACAAAATATACTTCCAAACAACAGTTTAAATAGGTACATTAAAAACAACTTACGGCAATAATACAGTCCTTGAAATATTTGGATATTTTAGTGACAAGATTTAATTGTTTTTGCAATTAAGATACTATTATTAATTATAAAATACATTATGTGCATATTTCAAATACATATCACAATTTTTAAGTTGTGTTACTTAATTGGTATGTCATTGTTAGTAAAATATTAACTTGTATTTTGTTCGACTTAAATCGAAAATATTAACTTAATCTATAAAATCTACGTACTTATATTATACCTCTTTTATATTCGAATAATAAAGTGCCTTTTTTACTCTAATAGTAGCTGTTAATAAAAAAAAAAAAACCTAACTCAGCACTACATTTTTAAAATAATAATTAGTTAAATTTTGACTTTTGGTTTCATACTAAATTATTTATTATAATAGTTTGCAATCCATTCAAGAATATAATTCAACATGTATCATCATTATTCCGTTATTTATGATAGACGACAAAAATCATAAACATTTAAAAACATTATAAGACTTTTAATTTACTCTAAGCATATAATATAAAATTTGAAAGAAAAAACCGTTTATAACAAATAAGTATTTTTTGTTTGTATATCGAAAACTAAAATTCAACAATATTCTGGTTGAAAGTCGTCAATCAAAATAATGATGAGGTCTAGTGATACATGCATCCACATCATTATACATGTTCAGTCAAAAAAAAAAATTGATAAGTAAAATATAAAAAAAAAAAAATACAACTAATATACTAATATATAAGAAATATGATATTATAGTACCTAACTATAACCGAGAATGGATTTGACTGCGTATAAACTACACGATATGTAAAATGAAAGACTATTACCTGTATCATACAATGCCCACGAAGTCTTGAAAATTCGAAGTCAATAAAATGAAATAAAACTAAACTCTGCACAAAAATGCGAGTGAGTTCGGAGGACTTCGGGCAACTCCGCTCCAAGCAGTGTACACGGTGTTCTTTAATGTCGATGATGTCTCGGTGCCATGTAAATGGTTGTTGAAGGAACACTGAACGCTGAACACATAACACGGCTTTGGAGACGACCAGCTTTTATATACCCACTTATTGTTCGAGTTGTATGCCAGTGAATATGTAATTAAGGAGAGGATCAAGGATCACCTTCATTTCCATCGTCATTAATACATTATTACTATTATTGTTTTTTTTTTTTTTGTGTGTGTGTTTGACCAATGGTTTTAGAGTTTAGACGCATATCATCGAGTGGTGAAAGAAATGTTCGAAGTTGGTTAAATTACAGAAAATAACACCTATGGATATTAACTATTGTTTTATGAATAACATAATATCGTACATTTAAAGTATACTAAACGCACCGATGTTCTATTATTATAATATTTTCGTTTTTATATTTTTATATTTACGAGTGACAACCACGAACATGCTGAAAAATAAAACAATTACTCAATATAATATCTCAAAATATAGGTACCTCCATGGGCAATCAGAGTTTTCATTGTGTGTCTAAAAATCATTTTCAAACGGCCACCAAAAATATAAGCTTCTCTTCGGATTTTTCAAAAATCAATTTTACATCAACAATTCCATAATAATCATTTTCATTCTTAATGGATTTTATAATATTACAATATTTACTAAGAATTGTTGTCCAATTTCAAAACAACATTTTCTGTGTTTTTATAAACCGATAAATTTTTGTATATATTACACATTACATTGACACATTTTTTATTTCATAATACTAAATATAATGTCTCTATTTGTTTTTATATTTTACTATTTTAACTTAAATATTTTCAAAGGTTGGACAGATTGCTAAAATTCAAAAATAATTTAAAATTCTATTATTAATATACAAAGCATGTAAAAAATCGTCTAACATACCAATATTTAGATATAATCTAACTATTTATATTTCTAATGCTGAAATAAATAAATTAAATTAACTTTCAAATAAGTATATTGATTTTTGATAAATTATACTCAAGTAAGTTATACTTGATAATATACTAAGAAATTAATACTAAAATATAAAGGTGAATATTATATATTCATTTTCAATCTTTATATTTTATTGATGCATATAAAATAAAAAGCATTTTATCATACTAAAATCAGATAAATATAAATCAAATTATACTGAAAATTCTATTACATTGTATATATATTTTCACATGATTTAGAATAAATTTTTAAAGGTAATATACCTATTTTACATTAGTTCTAGAATAATTGTATTACTATATTGATCATAATTGATTTAAAAACTGTATATACATTTTACATATTTTCGTTATCATCATCACATTATTGTAAAATTATCATCTATCTGTTATCATTGAGGATTTTAAAATAAACTTTAAAGTATGTTTTATTTGGTGGCAGAAATTTACATTAATCAGGTTAGATGACTGTTATATTGTTTTGTTCTAAATTCATACATTTTCTGGATTCTAAACGAAGTGATTTTTCAATATTTTTATTGTGTTAAAAGACACGTTTACCACGTACATACCTAAAATACATGATTTTTCAATCTTTAATGTTTATACTTAATATATGGTAAGAAATTTAATCTGGTTTTTACTTTAAGGAAATCAAAACATATGTATTTTGTATCATTTTACCATTTTTAAAATAATAAGAAAAAATGTATGAAATTTAAAAAAACATTATTATAGTCTTGAAATATTCATCAAAACATTTTCATTGATATTTTATAAATACGTTATAATTTTTAAAATATTTAAGCATCTTGAGATATTTATAGATATATTCAATTTTATACTTTTTTTATTTATATATATTCATAAAAATATTTTTTTCAAAGAAAAAAGTTTAAAAAGTTGATTCAAAGTTTTTTATTAAGTTATTAAGTTGCTCTTCATGCATTCAAAAAATATTTGAGGTAAATTTTAAAATAGTTTTAATTTCAATGCTTGACGAATTTATTATAATATAATAATATATAATACAATCTTCATATATAAGTACTTACTAAAAATTAAAAAATCAAATTATAAAGTTCCTTATAAATTATAATTTTTTTTACAATTGGTGAAAGAGTACCTATAGATTAAATCCACCTTAATACGTTTAAAATCTATACTTGAATGTAATTTGCTATTCATGAAAAATAAAGATTTTTTGTTTGAAAATTGTAATTCCTGTTTTCCTACGTTAAAAATCGGAAAAACTAACTATGTAAACTAGTGGAATCACTTCTACCTACTTAACTTATTATTTGTTATATTTATTAGTCATTAATC
Source organism: Aphis craccivora (assembly GCA_009835225.1). Taxonomy (NCBI): domain Eukaryota; kingdom Metazoa; phylum Arthropoda; class Insecta; order Hemiptera; family Aphididae; genus Aphis; species Aphis craccivora. The sequence goes on from VUJU01000031.1 coordinate 219,429, forward strand.
AGTGAAATATTCAAAATATTAACTTATTCTAAATTTTTTACAGTCATTTGAAATTTTTAGATTATTGTACGGATAAAAAGCTCTAAATTTAATATAAAATAATTGGTTAGCTATTGTTATGGTAGTAAATTAAAATATTTAAAATACATAAAAATACGCATAATTTAAATTAAATACATATTTTGATACTTCATTAATTTTGAATCTTTCATTTAACATTATTGTTGTCGTGTTTTATTACATTTTTCGATATTTTTTATAATTTCAGTTACTTAAAACTTAAAACTTTATCACACGTTTTATGAATTATTTAGTAATGTTTGTTTTATAATCATAATATTGATAATACCGTTCACGTTATGTCAATACGTTGAGTTAAATTAATAATATGTTATTTTTTTTAAAGTTTTTTCGGTATACTTTATAAATTTTTATTCATTTAAAATTTTGGAGATTCAATTTATAAATATAAATAAATATATATATATATATATATACGCATATATTTATATTTAATATTTATCTTATAATAGAACATTTGGGTTACTAGTAGGTACACTTTATACAGCAATAGTATTAATTTGTAAATTTTAATATTATTTAACGAACGAAATTAATATATTCCAAAGCTATAATTTAACAAACAATATATTTTAACAAGTACCATCATTATTCTATTTTATTTATTTTAATAACATATTATACAATATTTGTAAATAAGTTTAAAAATCATTTAAGGCAAAATTAAGGAGTCTTTCTTATAAAACCATAAACCACTTACCCCCAATTAGGGTCACATTATATAATAGTACTATATTATAAAAATAAACAAAAGTATTATTAAATACATATAGATCAAATATGATATTATCTTATTCATTCATCAAGACATAAATTAGTTAGAAACACATATTGTTATAGCTTTTTTGTTATTTACATAGTAGTCGATTTAATGAAACATAACATTATAATATATAATATATATATATTTATTATGTATATAATTTTATAACATGTAGGATGGTATAATATGCTAATAAGGTGTTAATTAGGTAGATATTAGCCTAGATGCATACATTTATACTTTTAAATGTTGTATAAATACTAATTGAAAAAACTAATTTTAATCGTTATACATCATTGTGATTTAATTTAAAAACGTTAATTATATTAAATTAACAATAAAGCTCAACCATTATATTGTGATATAAGAGATACAATTAAAATGTTCTTAAAATTATATATATTATATACCTATATATTTTCTAAATTATTTTAGATTTTTGGAGAAGCAAAAATGAATTGATTTTATATTTTTAGTGTAACATTTTCATAACTGTTCTCACAATACCATTGTATTGATGATTAATTTAACTCAAATATCAATTTGTTTAATTTATTTGTAGTTGGAAAAAACTATATGTAAATATAGCACAATTTTAACTTATTTTAGATAAACCACATAGAATTGTTTTTTTGATTGAAATTATTTATTGCAACTTTCAAATAATATATGGGTATAATATAACGGCCCGCCAGATTTTGGTATCTGCACTTTTTTATTTATTAAAACTTAAGAGAAGTTTATTTATTATCTTTAAGGTAAGTACTTACAATTATTTTATATTGTGATATAAAATGGAGTGTTTACTCGTATTACTGACTATTGTATAATAAATAAACTTCTCTTAAGTTTTAATAAATAAAAAAGTGCAGAATTATATATTTATATATTATATTAATATTTGTGACAAGGTATTAAATGCAATAAGTATAACATGTGATTCTACATCAATGACAAACTAATTTTTTTCCTTACTAGCGTTTAAAATAGGTAGGTACTAGTTATTTCAGTTATTTAAGGGCGTAATTTTACCTGTTTGAATTTGCTACTGTTTCTACTTTTTTGAAATAGTTATTTTATAGTACATATTTACCAACAGATAGAGTTTACAACTCAAAAGTGGCATTTAATTCAATTATTATTATTCACCAAGGCAAGAAATCGACAAGATTATTACTTAGAGTCTAAATTAAGTTATCTATTAATTTTTAGCTTTTTAAATTTTTTTCTTATTAAATATACTATTTCAAAATATGTACACATTTTAATATGTTCATGATTTGTTTAATTAGTTTTAACATTTTTTATAAGCATATACTAGTCACTTGAAAGTAAATTCGTTGTCTACCAATATTCTACTAATAACATATTATATAGTATAAAATTTAAAACATTAACATTTAGACTTAAAACAAAACTTTTCAAGACTTAGTTATTACTTAAATGTTCACCTTATAAGATAAGGTAACTAGATTTAGGATTTATTTTCATCTCTCACAATAGTTAAAACTTAAATTTTACGAACTGTTACAGGTTATGATTTGATGGCGACGATTATAGCTGTAGAGGAGTAAAAAACCATTAATTTCAATTTGAAAAAGGCTTTAAACGCATTTGCCACATACTATCTGTAAATTTAAATTTTAAAATAGCTAATAACGTAAAGTATAGATAGTTTTTTATTTTGTAATGAAACTTTAAAGTGAATTTCTTCATATCGTATTTGTCGTTTTTTCAAATAGTAGTGAAATGACTTCAGCTAGTTGCTCAATTGCTTAAAAGCTTTTAAAAAAAGGAAGGATATAATATTTATATTTAAACGAACTGGTGAAATATTAAAATTATCTTGCCTAAAATTTTTCACACCTAGAAAAAATGAAATGACGCTCCTATTCTATGTATTTTCTTATCATGTATTTAATTTATTTAAAAGAAGAAATTGAATTTAACCGCTTTTTATTATTGTCATCTTCTTTACTTAAATAACTAATATTACTACTGCATAAATAAACCATAAATGACAGAATATTTTAAATAAAATTTAAAAAAATATATGATTTATTAATAGTTCTTAGATATAAAATCATCTCAATATCTTTTATTATACTATAAAACATAATTGATATAATATATTTCTGATTGATTTAATTCCATTAATATTAGGTATTAATTGAAAAAAAATTATATAATCATGTTTCCTTTACATATTTCAAAATAGCTATAATCCAGTTACATTATAAAACAAGTCTATGGTCTAAGATATAGTAATAAAATCTTAAGACATGAACAGGTCTAGTAAAATAAACTAGAAATAAAAATGGTAAAGTGTAATAGTATACTAGTTAATTTAAGTAGTATACGTACCATGAAACTTTGATTTGGCAAAATATTTTATACAAAAAATAGATAGATAACCGATAATCAAATCAATCCGTATCATTTCAACCTCGTATTCCCCTTATACTATATGTATTAAGATTTAAAAATTTCCTCCCTACCACAAAGTGTTATCAACACCACTACTAATTAAATAAGTAATTATGTGTAGGTGCTTATACGTATATATATTTTTAAATGTTTAATCGATAACACTAGATTTATCTATTCAATAATTGAAAAAATTGTCCGAGCTGGTTATCGTGAGGATATTACGTCATTTCCGAGGTCAAAAAACAAAATCAAAGCATAATAACTAACTAAAAATTTGGTTCACTAAATTAAATTGTTCGTATTCGTTTATTGTACTTCTACAATAAATATTATATATTAAATTCAAACAAATAGGTACTTAACAATATAAAACTAATCCAATTTGTTCAAGAGTCGAAAAATGTACCTATTCTTGAATTAATATAATAAATTACATTTAATTCACAATCTTGAGTAAATGGCTTCAACATTTTATCAATATAATATATTAGACTATGTTTAATTAGCATTCAGCTTACATCATAAATCAGTTTAAACCATGAAACGTTAACATTATTCGAACTAATATGCATAACACATATACATGATACACTTATACGATTTAAAAATTATGACGCACTCATAAATTATTAACTAGAACAAAAATAATTAAAACAATAACTGAATATAATTGCTTTGGGGTAAACCGTAATCGTATTTAAATATAATTTAGATTATAGATATAGGTATCTGGTTAAAAGTCAGATGACTATGGTATGTGAATCTGAATGTATAAATACCCACCCTTGTAACCAAAAATTATAATAATATTTATATGTAGACTTCATAACCAAAAAAAAAAAAATAGTGTGGCAGTGAGGACAATGGCAGCATTTGATTTGAATAAAAAAATGTCGTTTATTTTGCAATAACTGTGGTATGGATACAATTTTAAAGCGGTTTTTGAGTTGAAAAACGATTTTAAAATAAATTTTACATGGTTGTAGCATGGAAATAATAATATAATATCGTTATGATAATTAGAATTTTACAGTCAAAATATGTTCATTAACTTTGTCCGGCGCGTTTACGACGTAGTGTTGTATGTATATAGTGAAAGTTTTTACCACCTATATATATATTGTGTCCTATTACATATACATTATAGTACTATATTATATATTATTGCATTATTATTATGTATCTTAAAACTATGTGCTTCCAAACGACGCTTATTTTTTAAATACGTAATGTCTTCAAATCACGCCGTGACACACTTTATAGCATTCTTTGACACTTTTAAAATTATTTTCATTTCCCCGGCATCCACCGTACTTGAACTGTTTACAGGTCTTCAATTCTTTATCGTAATAATAACGCACAGCGTTGACGTTACAAGCTCCTTCATTTTTGTCCATGCTACATATTTCTAAAAAAAAAAAAAAAAAATGATTTATGATTTATTCCACGCCCGTATATAAAATATACAATATGTCACGTTTTCTGATTTTCATCGCTATGAGTACGATGAATAATATAGTATTTTTGGATTCTATATAACCAACTTGTAGTATATATTGTCCTATTTATTACTAAATAAATCTGAATACCTACATCCAAATGTTGTATTAGATAGTCTTATTTTATTGTCATAATAATATGTGTTGTCTAAAATATATATACTTATTTATGATTATATTATATTCTTAATAGATAACAAGCAGAAATCGCTAGGCATTAGAACTAAACTCCAAACTTCAATGGTATTATAATGTCAAGAAGATTTTTCTAAAAAAAAAAACATATTTCCCCCCCCCCCATTTAAATTCTACTTATTCTTTACGCAAGTAGGTACACTTTTTGTAGAATCATACTAAGTGGATGAAAAAGTTTTTATTACATTAATTTTAAAACATAAAATGTTACATTATTATTTATTGCGTATACACGGACTGTTGGAAATATGAATTATAATAGTTTAAGCAGAAATAAAATATTCAATTATTAACACAAAACACAATGGAATAAATTATATTTATGATATCACGTATTAACTACACACACATATATATATAGTTGAACATATATGCAATCAGGTCAGGTTACTCGGCTATGACTTCAATTCCCGTATTTGTACATTATGAATCTATATATACATAGGTAATGAATGTAGGTATGTTAAGAGGAACATAATATTAATGAGTATGGTAAACACACAATCTTTCTATACGATTTACTTGCTTAATTTAAAACGCTGCAAGAGCTCGATAAAATAATAACATCTATTTTGTTACATATTATTTAAGATTTTTTTTAAGTCGAATGTCGCTAAACAACGTTAGTTTAACGTGAAAAAAATGCATAAATATATTTATTTAATTTATTGATTTAACCCATGCTGAATCAAATATAATAATATGATTTCAATAAGTAATTTGACAATAATTTAATTTCACCATAGTTATAAATACTAATGACTCAAAATAACTGAATGCATTAAAAAAAATAATTAAATTAAAATAATATTTTGTGTCCCAAATACTACCAATACTATTTATTCTTTGTTCATATAGATGGGTAATAATTGTTACAATGCAGAAAATATACGGTATCCATATAAGTTGATGTTTAAATATTTCGATAACAAAATAATATCTAAAATAGATATAATAATTATTGCTCATAATTTACGTCTAATGTTGACACTGAGGAAACAATTTAAAAAACATTAATTAGGTACCTATATTATAATATTTGTATGTATATCTATTTTAAGTAGATTCTATAATAGTCATGCGTGAATTATCTAGGGTGATGCCGATTCTGAAATACTACAGTACCACTTACCCTCAAACTATATTTTTCATAATTTATTTGAATAAATGTACCTTAATTAATCTACTTAAAATATATGCGAATTTTTAATGAGAAATACATAATTCTTGGATAAAATTATAAACCTATTGTATTTTATAAACTAGCTATAATAACCATACACAAATGCATTTATAGTAGCCAGTGAATCCATTTGACACATTTTATACATTTATTTTATTATGTATTAACATAATAATTGTGTTATTTTCCCTAATATAATACAGCATCTGGCACCAGGGGCGGACTGGCCCACCGGGACGCCTTGAAATTTCCCGGTGGGCCAGTGCTTAGTGTGGCCGTTGTTGCCAAAATTAAAAAAAAAATATATGTGCTATCAATCATTATATAGATGTGGCCACCCTAATTCTAAATCCCGATGACATTTTTAATCCCAGTCTGCCGCCTCTGTCTGGCTCCCTTTTTTACAAGTACATAACTGAATATAATATATATATTTCAACCAATCAAACGATCTCACACGGATAAGTTTAATATCCTAAACATTGGTTGGAATCATACTGGCATGTCAACGGAAAATCAAGAGTTAAGTCATCGATAAATATTAACTCTAAAAAAAAAAATATAATGTTGGTTTTTGCTTCATAGATATTAATGACTGACTATATTTTTATAAATAATATAATAAAGTGATAAGTAATAATCAATGATGTTTAAATTCCAAATAGTTGGCAGATACGTTTGTAATAGCTTTAAGTAAAAATGAATACAATAATAGATTACTAAATCAATTCAATCTTAAGTTAATTATAGGTCTTATATTTTGTCTTGGAAAAATATGTTGGGTAACGAATTATATTATATTATTTTGTGTTTATAATGTATTGATATTTTGAGACAATTTATAAGAAGATGAATAAAATATACATTCTCCCAACCACCACCAGACATAATTCTAAAAATGTTAATACAAGATTAATTTGTAGAAAATAACAACTATTTGTTTTTGAACTCGAAAACCAAAACTTGCATGTTTAGGTTAACGAAATACGTATAACGTATATAAAATAAAATATTTATCTTTTAATCGCATTAATATGAATCTATAATGATAATTATAATTATCATAGCATTATTTATAACAATTAAGTACAATTCAAAAATACAAGACACAGTTTTATCAGCAGATAATATCATTGCTATATTATAACGACAAATGAATGACGTTAAAGTTTTTAGATTTGAAATCAATAATTATAATTTATGATTCATTAATAATTGTAGTTCTTATGAGTAATTGAATTTTAAATGTAATATTTACCTTTAGCAAGAGACGAATCGATTTCGCAAGTAGGACGCGTCCCGTTACATGGTCGAGTTTCCTCCAGCACGACTTTATCGATACATTTTGTGTAATTTTCACCAGATACGAGTAACAGCCGAGACTTGATCGACAAGCCTTGACCACAAGTTACATTGCATGGACTCCACATACTCCATTCGGTCACTGGGCATATGCTAGTAAAAGACGACTAAAACACAAATTATTAATTAGACGTTTGCTTAATCTCAGCCACATCCAAAAAATAAAAATAAAAAATGTCTTCAAAACTTTTTAAATAAAGCTAAATTTCCTAAATAAATAAAATGTGTAGGTAAGCCCGTTCCTAAATTTCTCGGTACCTGATTTTCAAAAGTACGTTAATGTTTAGTATTGTTCATTTTAAACGTAAGAGTACTTGGCATATATTTTTATAACGCTTAAAATTACCTGTTCAGCAACTTTAGTGCAAGCTGGTTGCATGCATTTTTTCTTCATGACAAGTCCGATGTGGCGGCACTTTTTATAACTTGAATGATCTAAAAATTGTCTGGTACGGAACATGAATCCAATACCGCATGATACTGAGCACTCAGACATCGGTGTCCATTCTGTGGTATTACATTTTGCGTCATCTATTAGCAAGCTGTCGTCTTCTTGTTCCGTTTCACCACTAAATTTAAAATAAAAATAGGATACACATTTAAAAACAAGTAGATACTTAATTTAAGACTAATATAAATACAATTCAAACATTCGAAATGAATTAAAATACTCCTGATAAAAATGTTTAAGGTATAATGTTGAAGTATTAGACGATTGGTACTAAATTAAAACTTGGTAGAAGTTTTTTCATGTCTAAAGTTTTAAATTTATATCAACCAACAAATTTAAAAAAAAAATTTTTTTTTTATATATATTTATATTTAAATTTTAAAGAGTGATTTTGGTTTTGATGAACTATAAGAAACAAATCAATAACTACAACACATCTTGATGAATTAAAAATAATAATAATCTAACATTAAAATAAATTCCTTGTTTAAGGTAACAGATCTTAAATAGTTACCATTAATATTATACAACGATTTATACTATACTATTATTATTATTTATTAGAAGTTAGAACTGACAATGAATAATTACATAACATGTTTTTTCGGAAAAGTCACCGAAATAACCGTTTTCAAAAGTATAATATACTTATTACTTAAACATATTATGTTTAATAAGATAATAAAATTAATTAATAAATCATAACTGCAATATTGTTTACAAAGCATTTTCATTAAAACCAACAAAAGTATTAGGTATACATAAAAAATAATTACGGGCAAATAGGCACCGAGGACAGGCACATTTCTTTTGATACCAATTGTCTGTCACAACCATATTGCTGAGCAGCAGTTGCATTTAAATAATTTCTACTTCTTGATCTGAGACCTTTGCCACAGGCCACGTTACACTTGGTCCATTCAGAGTATTTTGAAACAGCACATTCAGCTAAACAGAGGTATAAAGAAAACAATCTAAAGCGATATGATATAGGTAGCCTATATTAGCCTTGTGAACATTATCGTTTTGTCGTTTAGGTATATATTTTAATAGACCAAAACCAATAAAATAAAAGATGCTTACGCCTAAATACATCTTGTGAATTCTCCGACACTACGAGTTCGTCCATCAAATCTGTTATAACCTTATCGGTACAAGACTTCGGTATAACGTTGATTCTGTTCAAATGTAAACGCGCCAAAGGAGCCATCTCGTTGCCATTTTCGTTGAAAAAAGGTGATCTGGGATCATCCGGATACATAGGAGTGATTCGAAAAATGCGTTCATGTGGTGAAGTTTCTTGATTGTGTGACTAAAATTAATTGAAATTGTATTTTATATTTGTATGTACCTATTTAATTATGAAAACAACACCTTATTATAAATTGTATTTATTTTATCATAGGTATGCATATTTTATTTTAATATTTTATTAGTATGAATAATTTCACTGATTATTTGAACAATTTAAATATGAGTGTACACAGTTTTTGTTTACAATATACACATTATTAAAAGTGTATAATAATAAATTAACAGCTAATAGGTAATACCTATTATGATTAAAATAAGTAAATTTAATTTATCGCATAATAATTATAAGCTAATCACAATTTAATAATATATTTGTATCTTGTATGGTATAATAATATAGTACATACCTATTGTAATATTATAATTTATAAATTAACTAATTCGTTCAATTAATTAACCATTATTATATATATGATTTTACTAGTAAATTATACTTCTTTCGATTCTTAATAATTTTACTTAACATGAAAGTTTCATCGAGTAACGTAAATTAATTTAATTTGGTACTTAATTTTAATGTGATGCAAATAATTTAATCTTATTACTGTTTAAAAGTTATCAACCCAAAAATTCATGACTGTAATCATAATATAAGTTCCTGCTGAAAGATATCTCCCATCATTTAGTTACAGTTTTTTATCACTCTCTGTCATTGTTTTTATTTAATACCTGTTCAGTCTTTTGTATGGACGAAATTAGATAATTTTTTCGTAAAATAAACGCGACACAAAATTTCCAAATTACTGTTAAAGTCATTTATACTACAGGTTTAGAATACTCGAGTCAACCTCATTAATAAATGAATTTAAAAAATGCAGAATTACAGGCGTATAATAAGTGATTTAACATTATGCTCATATGACGTAAGTAAGTACACTACTACTGTTATTGACCGAATAAATTAATATGCAAATGCATGAACCTTCGAGTTCTAACCAGACTGATGAATTAACGTTTTGTTATACATTTGAATGTATTTACTACAAAAAACAAATGTTCTAAAAAATACTCATCGTCAATAAATAGAAAAAAAATATTCTTATATAATATATATATTCGAGGTCAATTTAAACGTCATTATAGGTACGTTGAACAATTATTTGCTGTTTAAATATTGGATATCTGCAGTGTTTAGCATTTGCATGTTTTTGAATAAACCACACAAAAGAACGTCTAAAAACAAAATTTTTCAAGAATTTCAGACATGCACTAATTAAAAAAAAAAAAAAGTAAGATTGTTTACCAATTGGCTATAAGAAAACTGTAAGGAAAATTCTTGGATCATAGTAATATTATAATAATAACAAAATATCACATTATGTTACCTATTTATAAAATCTATTGCCAGAATAATTATGTTATAGACTATAGTTATACCTATACACATTACACGTATTATAATTAATATACATTCCAATATTATACTAATAGGATTTAATGTGTACCATACCGTATGACAATAATATGATTAAATATCATTTAGAAAACAATTTTGACCGTAGAATCGAATGTATGTTTACAAACCATTCATCGAATAAATAATTTCTCAGCAGTTCCAAACGATAATACGGTTTATACTTATTATGAACTCATTACTCAATAATATATTTCGTAACTTTTATACCTATATGGATATTTCGTTTCTATACACTATAATACGGAATTGACATAAATTAAATGTACAGAGCATCATTATAATTCAAGTACATTGATGAAAATAATATCTAATATCCTAGTATACTAAATATAAATAATACAATTACTAATATCTAATATACTAATATACTTGACTAAATGTTTAAGTTGTAAAAATAATTAATGCTATTATAAACTTCGATTATAGAATCTCATCAATAAATTATATAGTTACAATAGTTACATACATAACAATTTTTGTTTTTACGGTTAATATTTTTAATGTACTCCAATTACGTAATGTTTCAGAAAGCAGTTGTTAAATGTTTTTATTCTCTATCACAAATAATTCAAAATTAATTGATATTTGATTATGATAAAATATTCTTTCTATTTTTAAATCATGCAAATTTGAAATTATGCAGACTATACATCAGTCTATACTATGGACTCTACATAGCGTCACCTATTTTCAAAGCTTCAAGTCGATAGTGCATTTTAAATAAATAAATTAAATATAAATTTCGTTTCCTTCACACTTCTTACCATAACATTTTACTTCTACAATAACAGTAATATAAATTTTATATTGTTGTTCTGCTTTTTAGCTGTTATTATATATTCAAATATTTTTAAATTCAATAAATCACAGAAGTAAACAAATACGTTCATAATTTTTTTCAGTGTTTCTCAAAGTATAGTTATTCCCTACCCCACGCTTTTTAATATTTATAATAATTAATATTTGTATTATTATTAAAATAATAATAAAAGAAAGTTTTGAGGTTAATAAAGATATTGTTGTCTATATATGCGATTAATTTATGTAGTATAAAAAAATGCACGTATAATTACCGACATTACTATATGTAACTAACCTAAGTATTATACTTTATTCTTAAAGCAATTAAATTGGAATAATCTTAATTGTTTTAGAATTAATCAAAAAACAGTTATATAATAAAAATATATTACATAATAAAACTAACTACCTATTATAGAAAATTAATTATTATAATGTAATGGGTACTTATGTTGTTATTTACCTTTCGTAAATATTAAAGGTTTTAAATATTATAAGACACACGTCTAAATGTATTAATGTTTCGTTCAAAATATCAGTTTAAACTTTAGATAGAAACTAATATTAGTATATATTTTTTTTTTATTAGCTATTAGTTAAACTATTACAGCTCAACAATTATAAGTAAAATAAAATTTGTATTGTATTATTATTTTACCATATATGTGCGTCCGCTGTCTGTTCCAACGTCGTAGACGTACAAGTCTATACTTCTGTTTTGAACCCACTGACAGTTCTTTTCGCATAAATTATGGCCGTTGACACCTACAATCCAATCAGGAGATGGGCCTAAAACAATTTCGTACAATAGATAATATATATTATGCATGGGATTCGCATTGTTATTATTTTACCGAGCATAGAAGCCAGGGAGATGTAATGATGTTTCTTGTCCACTCGGAATTTAGACGTGGCGTTGGCATTTACTCGCGGATGCCAAAGCCCTGCGGCTTTGATCAAAGTTCTCAAATGTTTCTTCTAACAATTAAAAACAAAACCTTAAATAACTTGAGTAAGTATACAAATTCATATTATTTAGTCTGATGAGCATAACAAATGCTTAATTACCTGCTGCCTTAGTTCAGATTCTAAAATCGCGGTTGAACCCCATTCGGCTAACTGTCTAACACCGTCGGTGGCCCACTGGCCCTCAGCCCAAAAGGAATAGTTTTTATCGTGTGTTGCTCCGATTATGTCACTGAAGTGTGTAAGCCACAACGCACTTGGAAAGTCCTTTGGATGAGTCTCTGGCGACCAAAGTCCTTCAAATTTCATCTATTTTTTCAGTTTAACAAAAAATGTATGATTAAATAATAAACAAAAACCTTTATACAACCATACGTGTACAGATACGCAGGTTACAGACATTTTTATATTGTATTTAATCCTAACCTACCTCATAAACGGCTTCGTCACAAGCGCAACAACTTTCGGCTTCAACCGATGCATTTAATTTTTTTACTGTATCAAAAGACATTTCGCATAGTTCCTTCAACAGTTCAATACTTTGATATTTATTGTAACCATTTTCATAGGTTATCAAAGCCCTAAAATACGTCAATATCTTATTAAACTCGAAAGTTAAGTAGATAATATATATAGATATAGATTAAATATCAATATAGTCAATCTAAGCATTAAATAGTGAAATCAAAAGTAAAAGTAAATTATAGTCTTAAGTCTTTGATTAATTTAAATTAAATTAATTAACGTTATAATAGTTGGTTTATCCAATTATTATGTATATTTATACAAAATTAATTTCATTTAAATACCTTATGTATACGCAACCGCTTCCAGTTTTCGGGGCTGACCACACAAACCGCAACTTTTGCAGCTTGACTTCCTGATCATACTGGACAATAGTGTTAATACACTCCGGGTGAAACGTGGCACCATCGTCAGACGATAGTAATTGAAGAGAACCTGAGCGGTCCGGTGATGCGGGATCGCCACAATCTTCGCTAATTGTACCATGGCAATCGCGTTCCGCGGTTACCAGAAACGAGTTAAAATCCAAATTTTCACTTTCGATCGTTACTATAAATGCAAAAATATTGTTATTATAACCATATTAATATTATCGCAATACAATAATACTGATAAAATGATAACCTAATTACTATCCACCGATTAGATAAGCCATAAAAGGATGTTAAGGATGGGATATTTTTAGAAGTGATAATAAATGTATTCATTGTTGTATCTATAGATACATTTTATTCGTAAATAAAATAACAAATTAATATTAAAGAATAAACATGTCATTTTTCTAGTAACTGTACCATATCATGTTAAGTTGTAGTCTATGAAAGCAATCAATTTTGTATAGAAAACATATATTGAACACATTTTATTGTGAAAGGACGTTTATAATAACATAATGACTGGAAAAGTGCAGCAGCAGCAAAATATCGAAGAGAAAACTATAGAGGATTTTTTATTCTTTTTAGTACATTTTAAAGAAGCATTTGATTCATTAAAATCTGAAAGTGACAAAGAAATATGCAAAGTAACAAACAATACTGTACACCTATCTTTGAGCTCATTTTTTATTTATATATATTTTATGTATAATCTTAGAAATGGCTAGATAAACTTGCAGTTGAAACGTATAAAAGTACAAATGAAAAACAAGCACGTAATATATATTTGTCGCAACTTATTTTAAGCATGAACGACCGTAAGCTGACCGCTCCTTTCAACGAAAGCCCAAAACCTGGCCCACTGTCTTTGGATGGTGTATTTACAAAAATTACTTCCAAGCCCAGTTTAGAAATAGAACAAGAAAAAGAAGTGAGTGATCTAAATCTCATAAACGACCGCAAACACGGTCAATAAAAAAATGTAAAAATAAACAATTGTTTAGATCAATGATAACAAAGAGAATTGGACGAAATTCATCCGAAATCGAGAATTAGAAATGGTTGACTTGAATCATTTGTCGAACGATGGTCGTACATATATTGCGTGCAAGACTTTGCCTGAAAATGGTGGATTATTTGCATACGTTGCCGTGACTGTGGGTGGAAATACGGGCTGTTGGGTTAATTGTTGTGGTCGACCAATGTAAGACATCGTTATCGTAAAATCAAAAATATAACCATTTAGGGTTAGTTTAGGATTCAAATATTGAGTAGGACTAAAAGTTAAAGCCCATCGGTCATCACAGGACTCGATCTTTGTTATTATATGCAAATATTATAATAATATATTATATTATATTATTTGTTGTTTATCACAATATTTTTTTTCAATTAGTATTATTATTCTATGAATGAAATTTAAAAATATGCGATGAAAATATATTTTATATATATATATTTTATATTTATATATAGGCGTATTTCCTGATTCTAAATTGTTTTTTTTTTTTTTAATGCATATTTTTCTTACGTCGTTTACAATTTTTCTATAATTACATGTTAATATGATAGTCATCAGAATAAAAACAACATGACTTAATTAAAAATAATTAAACATATTCATAAACAAATATTTGTATTTTGAACTCAGTATTTATTATATAAAAATACGTATAGATTTATTAAAAATTAATGTATAGTTAATAATTTGAATTATGATTTAATCATTTAAAGAATATTATAAATATTTCATAAAATTCAAAATGTACATAAATTCTATAATTAGGTTGTATGAATATCCAATAATAAAAAATTAAGTGGCTGTAGTTATTTTTAATTGCATATTTACTTAGGTAATTTTTTAGAGTATTTTACGTCAAACACTAATTATCATATATTTATAATATAACAGCATACGATGTCATACGATTTGTTTGAGAGTTAACACTAATTATTAATTACCAAGCAACCATTATAATGTATTCATCATTACATAGGACACTACGTTAAATAATTCATGTAACCAGACACGCACAGCCATTGTAAAACCAATACATTTCTTCGCTTAAAATCTAAAACTTTAAATGTCCAAAAGTATATTATAATAGGTAATAATAGTTAAATTAAAATGTTCGTGAATATGCTAATATTTTATCTTGATTTACTGACATGACATAACCCAAAATTAAATAGAATTAGTAAACAAATAATTATAAGTTACGACATAACATAATAATTATTAGGTAGAAAATAAAATAATAAAAAATAACAGTATGATATTAATTACTAATTAATCGAAACTCTATGCATGATATTTTTTTTAGGTAGGTATACCTAATGTTAAGCAATGTTTAGTTTTCACGTAAATTTAATGAATTTCAACTAGATACTTATTGATTCATTGTGAAAAATACGTTAAAATAATTTAAGTGAAACTTTATAATAAAAATAACCGTTTCTCTTCAAAATTTTATCGATGATAATCATAATAATTACTAAGCATATGGTTTTTTTTCGATTAAAGTTCTAATTTATGTACAACATATTTAGCCCACCGCCTGTAGTGAAGCCGATAGACTTGAAAGTGGAAATGTCCAGCGCACCGAAAAAAATCTGCGAACAAGAGGACAAAGTGTATCAATTAACGGCCGAAGTTAGAGCAATTTTATCAAATCGGAGGTCACAAGAATCCCGGATGTTGACTTATGAATTTTTCAAAAGATTACTTAATAACATTGAACAGGAAATGTTGTCTGAAGAGGATCCTAACAGTACCGCTTGCCACGATCCACACGTCGAGGCTCTACTTGAAAAACTAATAGTGAGCACTATAGCTACGATGAATTAGTAACGAACAATATTTAAATCGTGTACCTACCTAACTATAATAATTTTTGTTACATTTAAGGTCGAAAGCAAAGGGTGTGAGAATTTCAACCCACGCTTATTCAAACGTATAAAAATGCTTTCATTGTTGAAAAAGAGACTGAAGAATATGCTACAAGAAGTAATAATACAATTAAAAAATAAAACTAAAATAATAAACATTCTATTTTAATATTTACTACATCCAACATTTTATATTATTATATTTTATTTATTTATTTATATTTTTTATTTTTTATTATGGTAATACATATTTATACCTATTTGTATGTATCGACTGGTTAAGTTTTTTACTGTGTTTGATCGTTCACGGGGAACTTTAAAACATTATGACCACACAATTTAATTCGCTTAAATGTTCTAGATCGAAGATCGTAACCAAAAACTTTCTAACCATGTAATCGCTTCAACTTCTCCGATATTATCTCTACTCAGTCCGGCATCTACCTGTTCGAATTCTATGACCGAAATGATGTGGCAGGGAGCATTAATGGAAAAACCCACAAGCAAGATGGCTGACACGCTGGCCAAGACATATCCCGTCTGTGTGGTTAAAATGTATAAAATAATTCTATGTTAATTTACCAACACGTAGTTGAAATATAGGTACTTACAGCATTATAATATTATTGAATTTATTACTTAAAACGTAGGTTGTTGGCTCTGTTGGCGCGGGAACGTCGGAAAATCATAAATCAGCTGCAGGTAAAGCAAGAAAACCTAGTAGCGTCCGTGAAGAGAGATCTATTCAACGAAATCAAAAAAGGCATAATGGCTTACAAGGTGAATAATGGCGACAGATTTTGAAGCGAAAACTATGTCGTTATATTTTATTGTACCTATGTAATATTGTGCACATTATTGCATGCAGGTTGCCAGACAAGAATGGGTGGATGTAATGCGCGTCGTGATGCATTACAACAAAATAAAAGAAAGTTTGGCCGAAAAAGACCTCGGCGGCAGTTCTAACAATACAAAAAGCGATTATCTGCAGGAAACAATTCACAAGGAAATCGAAGACACCATGAAGCGACTGGACAAAGGCAATAGGAAAAACGAGAAGCTGCAAGACGACATTTGCGAGTTAAATAAGAGCATACATGTGATAACTGAAAAAATTGAGCTCGAACAAGTGCAAGCCGAAGATCAACTGCGTGCTTTCCAAAACGAAATATGTACTGAAAAAAGTTTGATTATGAATAGAACCCAGACTATTTCGAAATTAGAAAAGATGGTAAAAGCGACGCAAAAATAATTGTGTTTTTAAATTGGCATTTGTATACTTATCTACGTCAATAATATAATATGGGATTTTTACATACATGGTAATGTTTTGTAGAACAATAATCGTTTTAAATTACGTTAATATAAATCAAACGCTATATTTATTTCAACCATATTACTCGTGCCAATGTTATTTATCGATTAATGTATATTAATACTAACTATAATAAGCCTTTTAAATACTGGAATGTAGTCACTTAATAATGTTTTTAGATTCTGAACAGAGTGATGAATGTATTAATTTTACAATGATGTGTGTTTTTAGATTCTGAACGAAGTGAATGAATGTATTGATTTTACAATGATGTGTGTTTTTTTTTTGTGTCTGCGTACAGCATAACTAGTCGAAATAATGCTCCAATTTCAAACTTTGGAGGTCGTTTCCGATGTTGATGATGAAATTTTTTTTTTTTTTAGAAATACAAATTTAATATTGGGGTAATAATTTAGGTGATTATATTGTATATATTATCTATTACAACATTTGGTTGATGATTAACGCCTCTTTCTTGAAAGTTATTGTTGAAACAAATATCAAAAATAATTATAAGAAATTTGTCAACAATTAGTATATCATATGTGTTTTCACAATTAGAAAACTCCGAAATAAATTGTTCATCTTCTTAAATTTATTTGTCAGAAACAAAACGTTTTGACTTTCAGCATAATTATTATTAATATACTTACTAATTTATTTCAGCTTGAAAATGTATACAAATGTCGCAAAACAAAACTATGATTTATATTGAATAAAAACACCATAATATGATTTAATTTTGATAACATAGAAACCATTTAAATTATTTGATATTCTGATCTATTACGCTGTTGTAACAATAGTATATTTTTACTGCTCCTATATTACACGTATTATATTAGATTGATATAATATGTAGTATACCTGTTGCTATAATAATAAGAATAATTAAAAAATATATTACAAATTTATAACACAGCTAAAATGCATGGTAAATATTATCGTAAATCACTTATAAAATATATAAATAAATATAAGGTCTATAATATATTATATAAGTTATCAATAATTTGTTGAGAAAACTAAACAATTTGTTATATTCGCCTGAACTTTACTATAATAATTTTACCCAATTTCCTAGTTGAATAACGTTTATTCTTATATAAGTACTCGTATTGTATATTATATAGTCATAGTGTGATGTGATGTTTTTTACGCAAGACGCTAATTTACTCAGTTGTTTTTTTTTTTGTTTATTTTTTTTATATCTCTCAATTATTTACTTGTTGTAAAGCAATATTATAATAAGTATCAACATGACAGCATATGTATTTGTTTTCCTGTTCATTTATGCACAATTTTGTAAAACTGATAAAATAGGTCACTACTGTTTGGCTGCTATAGCTTTCTGACTTGACAATATTGTTATTATATCCATAAACATAATTTGTAACGGCAACGGTTGTTGTGAAAAATGATTTTTTATATTTCACAGTTCGTTATAGGTATTTAGAAAAATACGTATATAGTTTTTGTTCCAAAATGTAGATATTAGGTAGAGGTTTTAAATGATAAGGTTTCACAAAAGAAACTAATAACTATAAGTGTAAACTTTTACTATATATAAAGTTATTTTAACTTTTTTTACTATTTTTATGTTTATGAACTAAACCCATTCTTTTATTTTTATTTATAACCACACTACAACTAGTTACCATAGTTCTGGAGCTTGAAGGTTCAAACTTTTAAACCTTACGGATAAATAATTATTCATTGTTAAGCTATTATTATAATATTATTTTTAAATTTATTATAATTAAATTTAAAAGAAAAAACATTTCATATTACATAAAACGTATAACATGATATTATATTATTATAATAAACAATTTTGTTGAGTTCTAATTCCAAAAATGAACTACAAATAAATAGCATCGTTTAGTGTAGACACCGCTTCATAATATGTTTATACTTGTGAAAATCAGTGTAATTAAGGGACTTGGGGGACTAGAAGCATGCCCCTCTTTAGGTCTTGACAAATAAACTAAGTTATGGCAACAACAAAAAAAAAACCCCTATAAATAAATTATACCATGCGTATAATAAATTTATTTCAATTATTTAATATCTTCTTGATTACATATTTTATTTATATTTATTTGTAGACAACTGTGGGACACGTCCAAAAACAATTATGTTAGCATAATAATATTATACCTAACAGGTTGACAGGTTTTTACAGCTTAACACAGATTAACAGATTTATAGAGATGAAAATGTTAATGTGGCGGGGCATAATAGGCGTAAGTTTAAAATCTTAGGGACTATAAATATCAATGAATAAATAATATGTATTAACATAATTTAGTTTACTGACAGCAAGGTTAAGTTAAGAAATATTTAGATGGCTTCAAGAGTTTTAGGACCTAAGCCTAGGATGGCTTAGGACAGCCCTGTCCGATTCACAGCCCATTGTATGGAGTAGGTTATTATGATTATTGTAATATTATCGTATGCACAAGTCGTGCCACCCACCCATACGGTTGCACATGATGCGAACGTCCTCTATAATAATATTATATACGATGTGCTTACCGATGTACATCGAATGCGATATATATTTGTCCGGGTTGCCGAATATGGACATTTTGAAGCCGTTGTTCGTCCATTTTACCGACGTCTTGGCAATTTCCAAAGGCTGCAAGTTATTTTCTTCGCAGGCGCGGCACACGGACGAGAACGCCAAACACGCGATCACGATTTTGGCCAGCATCTCGACGAAGAAGCCAATCGAATTGAAACGTCCGATTGCGTTCTCTAAGGTGTCCCGTCACTCGTCGGTCGGTATATTTTTAGTATTATAATATTATCGTCTATGTTGTAGTTGAATAATTAACATCTCGCGGGACCATTAAAACATCGGCGCGCTCGGTTACACAATCATTACGTGTGTCATAACAATTACTATGCGCATAGGGCGATCGATCGGAGAGTAATATTGTTTTATACCGTGTGTGCACAAAGTCCATGTTTCTTATCGATAAAACAGTAGCCACCTGTATAAGGAACCCAATACGCGCGAGAGTTTATCGCATATTACAGGTCAATCCGGCACAGATTAGCTGAGCGTTGTTGTACAGAGAACACAACACGCATTGCCTGCGTCTGATTTCCGTACCCCTTGACAATATTATAATGGCCTTTTGTAATACGCATCATTTATCGTTTTGCGTAATGTTGCCTACGTGTCTATTATATAGTGTAATATAATTCATATTATATTATCTTATATATCATAAGACCCCTTCACAGACACTTTATACATTTCTATATACTGTAATAATTATTATACCTAGGTAAGTATGTGTAAAATAAATAGGTATTCAATAGAACATACTTTAATTTAAAATCGAAAACCAAACGAATTTGAGATAACCAATACATATTAATATAATATCAAGTATAGTATAGGTACCCACACAAAACATCATCATTACATAAATCGTATACCTTGGATGCGTAGAAAATTTAATATAATATTACCTAAATCATAATATCAGGTATCTAGTATAATGTTAAAAAAGTTCCCGCAGTTTTTCTATTAAATATTATTAATTTTTGCAAATATTACGCAGTATGAATAACACAGTGTTTTCAATTATATGGACATGATAACAAAAGTATCATAGTCAACAATTTCTCTGAGTTATAAAAATATAATAATATCGATAATAAAACGGTTTATTGTTACAGACAGAATAAAATAATAATTAGTGCAAACCAAAAATATGTGTTATAATAATAGAGGCCCAGGTAAGGCTAATATAATATATTTTAATTTATAAACTAAGATGTTTTCCCGTTGATATCTATACAATATAATAATAATAACAACAACGAACAATATAATATATTGCATAGGTATCATATAAATATTTTATTTTAAATTTATCGACTACATACCTACTGTTCCCTAAATACATAATTAATATTACACTCAAAAAAAATGTCGATGGCTTTAACAATTTACATTATTATTATTATTATTTTATTATTAATGTACCGATATAATAACCGTTCAATATCATACAAAATAATTAAACATACCTAGGTAGAATAAACACATAATATTAAATGTTTAATTGTGTATAGGAGTATACGTAATGCGTTTGATTTAGTTTTTCTTTGGAAAAGTAACTTAATTAATCCTCTCCATGAACTTTGTTTATCATGCACATAAACTGTATTATTTTATTTATAATTTTTGAACGTTATTTCAAGTATAGTCCTTTACCTATAGACAGTAGATTACAGTTAGCATATTATATTAAAGTATATCCAGCCCCAAGCATCACTGCTAAAAATATGCTGAAAACAATACAATGACTATTGTTATTACATTTTCTAAAAAAAAAATTAACTATTTTTAATCTACTGTTAGAGTGTAAAAATATTTGAAAATTAAACGTAGATTTATAAACGTTAATATTGTATATTATCTTTAACGTGTTCCGACTGACATTTTAGGTGTTTTGGAAATAAAATAAGTTTTTATACGAACATTTTCACTAAGCCTGTAGTTATTTAGTTTTTAACATAAAATTAAAGTATACGAAATAATAATATAATATATTCTAACTTTTTATATTATATAATGAGTATTATTTCATTGATAAATAATAAAATCATAGGCTGAAATACTCAAATATTTTTTGAGACACTCAAGTCTTTATTATACGAAAAATATTTTGTGTATACCAAGCAATGCTTAGTGAATCATCTTATATGTAATATAGATAATTTATCAACATTTAAAATGTGTGATCATTGATTATGATAGGTAAAAACTAAGAATTACCTATATACCCAAAACTAATTTTTTCCAAAAATTAAAACATTTAAACAATATTTCCATTGCAAATCTATTCAAACTTCTTCGCCAATTGTCACTATCGCACTAATATAGTAATATTATCTACCTATATTATAGTTATTATAATACAAAATACGGTCACGTAAGTAACTAAAGTTAATAGTTAAAAATAACTTAATTTGTTTTAACAGAAGAAATACTAATTATAATTTGCTTGTACAAAAAGATTTATTATATTTTCGTTCCATGCTTAAAAAATAATATAACTTTAGTCGGTCTACTTTATTATAATTGATATACGTAGGTATATAGATAGGTAACATAAAATTACTGTCAAATGATATTTTGATATCTGTAGAAACAAAATGAAACATTAAAAAAAAATTAAACAATTATGGGTTGAATAAAAAAATACAGTCTACTCCCGATATCTCGAATAATTAAAATTTCTCTTCAAATAACAATAACACTTAAATGTGTAAACTTACTGTGTAAATAATCTTGTTAACTTAAAAATTAATTTGACAAATTGTCGATGTCTCGAATTTTTTTATCCACATTTAGTACTAAAAATAGTTAACCAAGGCGATATTATATATAATATATTGTAATGATATATACATTTTGATATATCATTATTTAGATTTATAATAAAATATCTCTACAGCTGTACAAACAATAAACATAGACTATTATAGATTATTATTAATTATTATATTATTTTATTTACGTATATTACAATGAATTATAATATCTTAGATTTAGGAATAATCATCACAATCTTTGCAGCTGTACAAATATAAGTTATTTAGTAAATAAGATATCATTAATGACACGCAAATGAGCAACGCCGCAATCTGCAAATTCAATTACAAAGGCGGCATATCATATCTATAAAAAGACACACGACAATAAAATCCTCGCTCAGTCGATACCATTCGGCCCAGTCGGCCCATCCCGCTCTGTCGGCCCATTCCGCCCCATTCGGCTCAGTCATTTACCCAACACTGTATTATTAAATCTATGATCTTTCTTTCTGTCAAAATGTTTATAAGTCTAAATTAATTAATTCATTTCAATATCACGTATTTCGATTTGTTAAAAATAATATTCTCTTATACCTCTTTCCATCCTGGTCATCCAGCATCCAGTACATCAAGGAACATCAAATATAACACCACATCTCGAGTCATTCGAAAAGGTAAGTGAACATTGACATATAGATACCTTCCACATATCAATTTATTCAAAAGGAAAAACTAACTCTCTTACCCAACCCCGTAACATATCTTATGAAGTGATAAATTAAAGATAAACATTTAAAATAAATAACATTTTAAATACCATTTTATAACTATAATTTTATACCTTATTTTTAACTCATTACAATATATAACATATTATATTATTATATTATATTTTATTATTTTTCATACATGACTTGTTTCGTAAAACCTGACCATTAGTGTCAACTAAATATTTGTAACTTAAACCTTGGTAACTCCATACAATAGATTTCAGTTTAGTTTTATGTCGTCTGTTCGTTTATCGTGTGTGAGACTGTGTCAATAGTTTAATACAGTGGTTATTATGGCTCAAAAAAGAAAACTTACAACATTAACACTTGCAGAAAAAATTAAATACCTTAAAATTATTGTAAAAGGTGAAAAAAAAAAGAAATAGCCAAAGATTTTGTAATTCCAGCGAGTACATTGTCTACAATTATATAAAAATAAAGATTATGTAACTATAAAAAACTTTAATTCAAAATTAATTAATTAATTAATTACCAAGAGTCGACTATAATAATTAATTAATTACTAAATAACACATTTAAAAAACATAATATTCAATTTCAAACTACGTAAGCTATAGTTACTTTAAAATTTAATAAGAAAATAATAATAATATGTGTATAATTTATATTGAATTATAATTATTTTGTTTATGTTGTTGCCCATTATACATATTTATTATTATGAAAATACTAGTTTTCTTTTTTTGGAATGGTAAGAATTTATAAGACAATTATCGTAAAGGTAGGTAGGTCATTTTTCAAATATTATTATTGACTTGGATTTTAGACATCATGAAAAACCGTTGGTTAGAAGCTAATGACAGCTAAATAGACGAAACAAAACCAACCAAATAATAATTTGATATTTTATAATAATTTTTAATGTATTTAAAACGTAAATACATAACAATCACTGAGTTAAAAAAAAAATAATAATAATATAAATAAATAATATTTTGACAACAAAAATGTTAAAACTAAATTTTTACTAATTAAAAATTATGAAATTAAAATGTGTATATAATTTATTGTAAATTATCAATCGCATAGAAAAATTAAGGTAATACCTAAATAAAAAAAAAAAAAATTAAAATTTCAATAGTAATTCTGAATTCAACTTTTAAATTAAACTATTATTTACATAACATTATCGTCCAACCCAGCCATCTTTTAATTTCGAACTATGGATATGGATTTAAAAAAATATCATCTTTATATGTTTCGTTTATTTTTTTAATCATTTTCATGAATATTAAGTAGACTGTAAACGTATTAAAGGTAGGTATTTACTTTTTACCTTTGTTGCTCATCGTAGACATTGAGTAGGTAATAGGTGTACGTCTTAGAAATACCCAAAAATAATCGTTTTCATATTACTTCAAGGTAAAATAATGTGGAATTGTGGTACCTATCTGTAATCGAACTAAAGCCTGCGGGAAGTAAGAACACAACACATGCAAAGCGGTTAACAACAACAAAATCGTTTTAAAGTTGTACCTATTGTATAATATACGTAATGGTAATATAGTACATAATGTGTCAAAACCGCATTTTAAATACGCGTCTTGTTGTGTTGTTAAATCTAATATTAAATAATTTAGTGTATTGATTTGTAATGTTACGTAAAAAAACCAATGATTAGCAGTCAAATCAATAGGTAATGAAAATATTTCAATATCATGAAGACATAAGGTAAATATATTTATCAGCTGTATAGTAAATAAAACTGAATTTAGAGTCAGTTAACAAGCCGATGAAAAGGACATTTGACATTTAAAAATGTTGCATACATTTTTATAAAACATTTAACATCAAATAACTATTTTTTTTTTTTTTTACATGAATGGAGATCATTAGATTTAAAATATATATATTATATATATAGGTTATACCATGAATACCCATTAAGTCTTTTTTAAATACATTAAAAAAAATTTAATTCATCATAGAATTTTTGAAAAGGATACTAAAATAAGGCTTACAAATTGAATAAAAGATTCCTCGTAAGTTTTACGTCTAACGGGAATTCATTGAAAAATGTAACGTAAGGCCGTATATTCGCAATCATAGTAATATATATTGTGAATGAGAATAATCCATATACAGGGCGTGGTATCAATTCCAGAAACGGTAAATTGCCAAATCATCGGGTTGCAGTATAAAAATTAATTATATACAACTAATTTCTGTCTGCAAACTAATTACGCTACAACGAATTATTTTAACAATTTATTAAGTAACTATACCGATTATAAAATAATATTATTCTCATAGTTTTAGATTCTGAACGAAGTGAAGAATGTATTGATTTTACAATGATGTGTGTTTTTTTTTTTTTTTTTGTTTTTGTGTCTGTGTACAGCATAACTAGTCGAAATAATGCTCCAATTTCAAACTATGGGGGTGGTTTCCGATGTAAAAGTGAATATCCTTGGTGCATTATAGAGGTAAAAAGTTAACATTTTAAAACAGTTTTCAAAAAAATTGAGAAAAACAAAAAAAAAAAAGCGGGCAAGTGGGTACCGCTCTGCTGTACATTAGGTGCCGTGTGGATCACTATATATTGTAGGACGGTTAAATTTGAATCCAATGA
>VUJU01000032.1:0-71448 GCA_009835225.1 Aphis craccivora
CATTTGAAAATGATTTTTTTAGAATACTTGTTTCTTCGCTATGGTTGATATTATGAATACTTTCATCTTTTAATATTTGATTTGTGGCTTGATTGACATAAATTTTTTTAATTATTAAACAATTATTATCATTTTATATATAATACATATAAATTATAAAGTATATTATGTAGGACTGTAATTTTAAAAATACATTTACAAATTACAAAGGAGGGGTAAACAGTAGCCGGCGGAATTGATATCCGGCGGAATCAATATGTAAATAATATTAACAGTAGCCGGCGGAATNNNTAGCCGGCGGAATCGATATAAAATCGGCGGAATCGATATACGCCCATACAAATATGGGGAAAACCCGAAAAACGTAACTAAAATTAATTGTGTACAAAGTACAAAAATAAACAGATTGACCACTTACCGAAAAAAAATTAATTGTAGGTATGCAACACCATTCATCTATTCTGTGGTATAATCCTGATAGTGTATACAAATAATAACTGATAAGAGATAAGCACGGATGTAAATACTAGTATCACTACTATTACTCATGTTTGATTTTTAAAACGTTGGTATTTTTATTATATCATGATTGTCTTAAATCTTAATACTTTCGAGTTTTTTGAACTTTTTTCTCTCACTGATTAATTTAAATATTAAATTTATTTTTATATAACAGTTTGTATTTTTGTAATATTGTTAATAATAATATTATTTGATGATTTTTACATTAATTTAAAAATTAGTTTTCTATGATAACTTGTTGCATCTTAAGTTTTTGCCACATGTATTTATTTGTAATCATGTTATAAAATCATTTTTAAATTAATTTAAATATTGTATTTTACTATATTTCGGTATATTTTATAAAATAACAAATTAAAATGAGGGACACTGCCCAAAATAAACTAGTTGAACTTCAACATAATCCTAGTTCAATACGTAATATTTGTATTATGGCTCATGTTGATCATGGTAAAACAACATTGGCAGATTCTTTGGTTGCTAGTAACGGTGTTATATCTCAGAAGATGGTTGGCAAATTGAGATACATGGACAGTAGACGAGATGAACAACAACGTGGAATAACAATGAAAAGTTCATCAATAGCATTATATCATTGCAAAGGTATATTTAATTATTAACTGCTCTGTGAATTATGTCATTTTATTAATGTTTATGAACATAATTATTTCAGATGAATCAGAATATCTTATTAATGTAATCGATTGTCCTGGACATGTAGATTTTTTTTCTGAAGTGTCTACGGCACTACGATTATGTGACGGAGCTATTATTATTGTCGATGTTGTAGAAGGTGTTTGTCCTCAAACTCAGGTATACTATTATGGCCATATGAACCCTTTTTGATTAATACCAGTAAATAACTAGTTTGATTAATATTTTATATATACCTGTAATTTTTGGTTGTAGGCTTGTTTAAAGCAGATTTGGTCAGAAAATATTAAACCTATTTTGGTATTAAATAAGATTGATAGGCTGATATTGGAGTTAAATTTAACACCACTGGATGCCTATATTCATTTAACTCAAGTGCTTGAACAAGTTGGTGTTCCATTAATTTAATCCAATTTAATGTTGTTAAATTGTTAATTTTATAATATTTAGATAAATGCTGTTGTGGGAGAACTTTTTAAAAAAGATGTATTTGAAAAAGAAGCTGAAACTAAAGAGCATGTTGGTGTTCAGTCAGGTGAAGATTTGTATAATCAGTGGAGCACTGCCATTGAGACTGCTGATGATTCTGATTTATATTTTTCACCACAGCAAGGAAATGTAGTTTTTGCATCTGCTGCTGATGGTTGGGCATTTAGGTATATTTTTTCTATATTTATATTATGTGTAAACATGTTTAAATCTTTAAGAGGTAAATTTGGCACAAGCAAAAAATAATTTGATTGATTTCTCATAAATCATAAAGAGTATAAGCAATAATTTATTTTTATTATTAACACAAAACAGTCATATTATTTTATTAAAATTAAAATATGTTAATGTTTAAAGCTAAAAGTGTTGTACAGAACTATTTAAATTATAGTTTACTGAATAATTTTATTATTTACTCTTCAATACTGTTCAAAATATACTTACTTAAGTGGTTTTAGTATAGAAACATTTGCAAATTTAGTATCAAAGAAACTTGGTGTGAACATGGATGTCTTAAAAAAAACATTATGGGGAGATTTTTATTTGCATTCAAAGACCAAAAGAATCATGAAAGGTGCACAAGAGAAAGCCAAGAAACCGATTTTTGTACAAATGATACTTGAAAACATTTGGCTTATATATGATGTCATTATTAATCAAAAAGTAAATTAAATAATTTTAAAAAGAGTATATATGATGTTATAAACAGTAAGCTGTGTCTATTAACAAATTGATTAATAACAATTTTTTCTAGGACAAAGAACGTTTATTAAAAATAGCAGAAAGTATGAATGTGACACTTCTTGCCCGAGATTTACGTCAAACAGATACAAGAATTTTATTGCAATCTTTTTTATCTCAATGGATTCCTTTATCCTTATCAGTTTTAGGTAAATATATTTTGATTCATATAAGATATGCCGTAGTATATTGATGAGTATATTTAATTAAATCTTTGAATTCTCCAAAGGAATGGTATGTGATAAATGCCCAGCACCAAATCAACTTACGGAAGTTAAAATTGAAACTTTACTTTGTCCTCCGATGAAAGAATTTAACCTTATGCCTAAAGAAACCATAGCATTGAAAGCTGATTTTTTAAAATGTTGTCCGGATGATGCTTCTGTCCCAGTTATAGCTTTTGTATCTAAAATGTTTCCGGTTTGTATAAATGACGAATATATTATTTGTATTAGAAAAAAAAAAACATTTTATCATTTAATTTATGTTATTTAATTTTAGATTAAAAGAAAATATTTACCTCAAAATAAACCAAAAGTATTAACTGCAGAAGAAATAGCCAATAGACGAGAGTTAGCAAGAATTAAACATGCTTTAAAAAGTAGTGTAATAAAAACAGAAGATTCAGAAACAAAATGTGCTACAGCTAATAATGAAGAAAATAATTCAGAAGTTATAGAACCTACACAGAATGAGAATGATGTAATGTTTATTGCATTTGGAAGAATGTACAGCGGAACAATTCGTCGTGGTCAAGAAATGTATGTTTTAGGACCTAAACATGATCCATCAAAAATAACAGATAAAGTATGTTTTTATAAGTAAATTATTTATGTTATGAATACAATTTTTGTAAAAATTATATTGTTTTTAGGATTTTTATGTCGATGAAAAATGTACTTTAGCTACTTTAAAATCTGACCAGCATGTCATGAAAACTACCATAACTGATTTGTATATGTTAATGGGTAGGGATTTAGAACCTGTAGATGAAGTTCCTGCTGGAAATATATTTGGTAAAAATATTTTTAAATTCATATTTCATATTTTCATTTATTAACTATTAATTGAATTGTCCTCTTATATAGGTGCTGGTAATTTAGAACAATATATCTTGAAGAGTGCTACTTTGTCTACAACTCTAGCTTGTCCACCATTTACAGAAATTAAAGCTATGGCCACACCAATCATGAGGGTAGCTTTGGAACCTAAACATTCAATGGATTTACCTGACCTTGTCAAGGGTCTTAAACTACTTAATCAAGCAGATGCATGTGTTCAGGTAATGTGAACATTATATTGGTAAATAATACATATTAAACATAATAAATAATGGTATGAATTGTTATTGTATTATACTATTATAGAAAGATTTATATACATTTTTATTTAATTGTTTCTGATATGTTTATGTCTCTTTATATTACGATCACATTCCTCTGCTTGTTCTATTAAACCTTTGAAATATTTTTTTGCAAGTATATGTTTAAAATTTATGCTATCAATTAATGTTGATGAATACATTTTATATATATTGCGGATCTTGGAATGAAAATAAGCCTCTTCAATACTCAATAATATTGTGTTTGAAGGGGACCATTCCAGTTCTTTATTCCATCTCACTAATCTTAATTGTATTATATCATTACAGTCACTAATAGCTGATTTTCCTTTCCATATGACAGTAACTAGATAATATATATCTTCTGCATTTAAGAAAAAAGCTAAACAAGTCTTTGTGCATAGTTGTGCCTCAGTTATTTTAATATTTTGCAATATATTTTCATGGGGTGTTAAAATTATTTGGTCTATTGTAATTCTATACAAATGACTACAATCTTTACATGTTGTTGCTTTTGTTAAGTTTGCTTTCATCACAAATCTGTTCAAAGTTTTTAACTTCCTACAATTATAGCATTTTATATAGTTTATAGGTTTTAATATTTTTGATGTGATCGCTGGATTTATTTCTGGTTGTTTTAAAATCCATTGAAAAGATATTTCAATACGTTTTCTTAAAATTTGTAATTTATCGTCTTCTATTTGAATAACGTTCAACATAGTCAACTCTCTAGTTAACAAATCAATAATTGGTTTTGTTAAATCTATTTCTTTAAAGGGTTCTAAAGTTTCTCGCAACTTTAAAAGCAATTTAGTTCTTTCATCTTTACTCAGATTATTTTTCTTTAGGTCTAAGTAAAGTTTCATCAATTGTTTGGCTTGATACGTTTCTGGAGTTTTTATGGAAATTGTTTCTCCATTGCTTCTTGTCATGATAACTGGCTTAGATATTTTATATAGTTGTCTAAATATTTTTTTATCTTTAGCTATTTCTTTAACTTGATTCTGATGTTTGGTTATTTCTTTAAAGCATTCTAATTCTTTTTTTAAATGTTCTTTATTTTCATTTATTACACATTTTGGTGATTTATTTTTTTCAAAACTTTTGATGTTTTTATAATGGTCATGAATTATAGAATAAAGAGCTTCAAAATCTCTAGTTTTAGTAGGATATTGTAGATTTAATTTATTTTGTGACTGCTCAAACTTAATAATATTTTTTAAGTTTTTTTCTTCATCACATGTTAACTTTTTTTTATAATAATAGTATTCCAAGATCCGCTCAAATTTCTTTCTTGATATCCACAATCGGACAGACTTTTGTATTACACGAGCATATTTATCGAGGTCTTTTATTCTGTTTTTATCCGGAAGTATAACAGATTGACGAGGAGCTATTGTTAGATAAGACAAAAATTAATTAAATGTTGATAGTCTTATTTTATGATGATGTCTTATTATTTTACTTATTTCTCTTATAACATTTAACGATCTAAGAACATCCATTGATTCAGTTTGCGTACCAAATTCAACAATAGATTCAGTAGTTGCATCTTTAGTTTGAATTGTTTGAATTGCCATTGACATTTTATTCTCGTAGTACTGACTATCAAAGTCAATATTTTCAGATACTGTTTGTACAATTGTATTTCTGTACAGCTTACCGGTATTTTTATTTTTATATCCTGTTACGTGTTTTGGGATCATGGCATTAGTGTCAAGTATATTCCCATACTCTGGATGGATTATGAACTGTGCTGAAGTGCCTGAATCATTGGGCTCATTGGATGTCTTTTCAATGTCCTCATGATGTTCAATACTTACAGATATTTGAATGGGAGAATTGTTCCATTTTTGTTTTAGTACTGTATAGTCATTTGTTTCAAATACTTTATGTTCTTCATGCATAACACATTTTATTTGTTGTATATTTTCTATTTTTGGTTGTAAAGCTGGTAAAATGAAACGTTTGACTTCCAAAATTGTATCTGATAAAGCAAAATTAGTCGACAAAGTATTATTGTTAGGGAGTGTTACTTGAACGGGAATAGAGGCATATTGATTAGGAGGAATACTCAAGTTTGAGTACATCTTGATGTCTTTGTCAATGTTGACATGATTTGATGTAGTAATTTCTATCATGGTTCAAACTTATCAACACTCTTTTCAACTTAAAAAATATACTGACTTACAATATAGGTTATTTTTTTAAGAAAAAAATATGTTTGTTTTCTTGTATTTTCAGGCCAGCAGATATTTTTATTATTTAAATTTTTTATTTATAAAGAATTTTAATTTTGGTTAACAAAAACTATTTGTATTTAATGTTTAATAAAGATTTATAATTATAGTACCTATTATAATATTTTTCCGGACACAATTTCTTGCTGAGTTAAACTATTATTGATTTTAAATATTGCTACTAATATAGTAATATATCATTTTTTAATAATGACACAACATTTCAAACTTGAATTAATATTATAAAATGTACATTGTTTGTTATAGGTAATAATGCAAGAAACAGGTGAGCATGTAATTGTTACTGCAGGAGAAGTACATCTTCAAAAATGTTTAGATGATCTTCGTGAAAGGTATCAATCAATAAATCAATAAAAATGATATTCAAAACTTGATATTAAATATTTATATGATATAGTAAAATAAAAAAAAAGTTAAACAATTATAAATCCAGAATATAAAATATTAGTATAAGTATTTTAAAACTGTAGAACTTTAGTTCAATTGAGATATGTGATATGTAAACTTGGTTATTAATAGGTAGTTCTCTCACTTATATCACCTAACGTATAAATATTGATTTTAAACATTGAAAATATTTTTTACAAATTGTAAAGATTATAAATATAAAATATTATGAAAAAAAATAACCTATATAAAGCTAAATATACGTTAATCGTTATGATTTGTAATAACAAAATAATTATATTAATTATTTTTCATTTTTTCATTAGATATGCTAAAATCGAAGTTATTGCGTCAGCTCCAATAGTACCTTTTCGAGAGACTGTTGTTGTGCCTCCCAAAGTGGATATGGCTCATGAAATTGTTGAAAATCAAGTAATTATTATCATAATAATACAGTTAAATCTTTGAAATGAATATAATAATATAATATAATATAATAATAAGAGATTAATTAAATTTAAAAAAAATGTTGAGATTTTAAAATATTGTTTAAACAATAAGTTATAGATAAATAATTAACAAATATCTTTTGCATATGTTTAGAAAAATGAGACTGAAGAAAATTCAAATGGTCTTTTGAATGTTTATACATCAAATCATCTGTGTTGCATTAAGATACGAGCGGAACCTTTGCCAATAGCTGCTACCAACCTACTGGAAAAATCAACAGACATTTTAAGAGCTTTATCAGAACAAAAAACTGAAAATATTATTGATGCATTAGAACGTTTGAAAATTGAAGATAGTGCTTCTAAAAATATTAAAATCGCTATTGATACATTTCGGTCTCAATTACAAGAAGCACTTGGAAACAATATAGATGTTTCTCAAATTTGGGCATTTGGACCTAGAAAATGTGGTCCAAATATTTTATTAAATAAAATACCAAGTAAATGCTTATTAAATACTCATTAAAAAGTTGTGTCAATGAATGCAGTGTATAAACTAGAGGTCTCTATTTTATGTGGAGTTAAATTTACACAAATTAATGAATTTTTTTTTTTAATCACGCATTTTCTATTTCATGAAATTTTATTTTCAATGATTTTCTAGTTGCTACATAGCGGTGATCAGTAATTAATTATTTATTTTGCACCAGAATTTCCATAGAAATCTTATATTTTAGAATGCGGTATTTTCAATAGTTATCTATCATGAAATTTATTTACATTTAACACTCATTTGAATACAATTTTAAATATTAAGCAATATAATAAGAATAATGAAAATACAATTTCATTAATTTTACTTTAATAATTTTGTAATAGTATAAAAAAAGATAAGAATAAAAACATGGTCTTAAATTTTATTTATTTATTAATTTTGGACCATAAGCACAATTTTAGCAGACACATAATCTGTACAAATCTATGATTTACCAATTGATTTGGCACGGCTTTATACAATTTTAATACATGTGATTCACGTGAATATTTATTCATGTTCAAATCCAAGAGCTCTAGAAATAAACAATATTTTTTTTTCAGATTACACAAGGTCAGTATGGAATCCAAAAGACAATGTAAATGATTTGACAAAGTATGAAAATAGTTTTATGAATGGTTTTCAAATAGCAACGTTGGCTGGTCCTCTATGTGAAGAACCAATGACGGGGGTGTGTTTTGTAGTTGAAGATTGGACAGTTGATGTTTTACAACAGACATCGTGGTAAATAATTAATTTCTTAATTTTAACCATATATAAATTGCTAACATTGAATATTGATTAAAAACAGTGATCCTTATGGACCTATGTCTGGACAAATCATGTCAGCTGTAAAAGAAGGATGTCGGAAAGCTTTTCAAGCTCAACCACAAAGACTCATGGCTGCTATGTACTCATGTTCTATTCAAGCTAATGCTGAAATTCTAGGTGAATTAAAATTTTTAGTTTTAATAGATTTTATTGATTTCTATAAGACATTATTGTTTAGGTAAAATGTATGCAGTTTTGGGAAGACGTCATGGTCGAGTCATTAGTTCAGATATGGCACATGGTTCAGCATCCACTTTCAATATAACTGCTCTGTTGCCAGTTATCGAAAGTTTTTCGTTCTCTGCAGAAATACGAAAACAAACATCTGGTTTAGCTAGTCCGCAACTTGTTTTTAGTCATTGGGAGGTAATAAATATTAAAATGATGGTTAAAAGAACTATTTGAATTTATTATTTTTTAACATCTTTTCACTATAGGTAATTGATATTGATCCATTTTGGGTGCCAAATACTGAAGAAGAATTGGAACTTTTTGGAGAAAAATCTGATTCTGGTAATCGAGCTTTAAATTACATGAATGCTGTCCGAAGACGTAAAGGTTTGTCAGTAGAGGAAAAAATTGTTGAATTTGGTGAAAAACAACGTACTCTATCAAAAAATAAATAAACAATGTTATTTATTAAAATAATGTTTTTAAAAGAAAAAATGTACAGTATTTTTTTTCTTTAAATATAATATCAAATGTTATGTTTTTATTTCTTTTTCTCAGTTTTTTTAGCAGCTTTCTTTTTCATCATTTGAACTCTTTTTTCCATAACAGACATCATAGTACTTGAAGTGGGCGGATAATGTTTAGGACTGCTGTTAGCAGAAGATGATTTAGATTTACTAGAACTTGATTTGCCTCCTATAAAAAGACATTATTTATTATAATGTACATAATTCACAAATATTTATGAAATTTACCTTGTGAATTTTTACTACTGGATAATTTTTCCGCTTTAGATCCAGAATTTTTGGAAGAGCTTTTCTTACTTTCTTTTCCCGATGAACGCGAATCCTTTATATGTAAAAAAAAAAAAGTTAATCCTACAAAGACAAGAATTTAAACATGGGACAATTATACTTACAGTTTTCTGAGAGTCTTTCTGTCTACAATTGATACAGTACCAGACAATTCGAGGGTCGTTTAAGTTTATGTCAATTATTGGTGGGTTATGACAGTTCTGATGGTACATAGAGTGGCATTCTAAACATTCTACCAGACTGTTTCCCATCAAAACATAACTTTCACTAAAAAACGAAAAAAAAAAACCAAACTACTGACCGTTTCAGAGTGATTATGATTGTTTTTCACATACTTGCAAGTACAACAGGAATAAGGTTCTACCTTTTCTGTTTCTGATTCAGAATCTGAGTCAATATTTATAACAGGATCAGATTTGGCCTGTTCCAATGTTATAGTGGGCGGTGGAGAAGAGTTCACTTCTATAATGGATTTGGATGTTGTTGCTATTGGACTGGAAGAGGAACTCGAACTGCTTGACTCTTCATCTAACTGGAACATTTTTGAATGTTTATTGTAATGTTAATGTATATAGAAATGATTTTCACTTACGTCTATTGGATCAATACCTATACCCAGATCTTTTGATAGCAAAGCGGTAGGAACAGGTATTTTTTTGGCAGCGTTTGTTGGTCGCCGACTGCTACCGTACAACTCCTGTATAGAGTCTTCGAAATGTTTAAACAACTGTTTAACAGAATTTGAATCTTTGGTGCGACGTAAGAGTTTGAAACCGGTCTTCATGAACGGTTCAAATTCTACAGAGGCCTCCATGATGCAAGTTGGGCGATTAAAAATTTATAAGAGTGATCAAACCTGATATTATAGAAATTGAAAATGATTCTGAATCGATGTAGGAATTTAAATAATGGTCTACGGTATTTTTTGGATACATCCAATGGTCAATAACGAAACTAAATTGCAGACTGCAGTCTGCAGACTGCAAGCAGTGTAAGCTTATATTTTGTTTTTACTTGTTATCAATAGCAAGCTGGTAGTTGGCTTATCAAAATACAAAAAAAAAAAAAGTACAGTCTTGTGTTAAAAAGCCATAGAATAAAATCTATTATCAATATATAAATAGGTAATAAAAATTCGTGTAAATGTGTTATGTCGACGAGAAAAAAATAATTCAGCGATTCATTTTAAGGTTTCTCGACCTAGAAAATATTGTTTTTGAAATCGTAATTTGTCAGTTACTATTTAATATTCTAATATAATTCACACCTCACTACCTCAGTTCAAAACCGCGAAGAATTTTTTTAAAATTAAGAGTTTGAGTTGTCTACATTATATTAAATGCAATATTTATTTAAAATTAAGTTATTATTGTTAAATTTTGACCATAATATAATATTTTATAATTATATACTTTAGTTATAAACACATTCTAAGTTTGGTCTTTCATTTGGGTAAATGACTCAAAATAACATAATATCGTTTGGGCGAGCTTATACTCGTAAATAAATATATATTTATGAAATTTATACAGACTATAATGTGTGTTCCTTTCCATTTTTAGTTACTTGGACATTTAATGATATAGGTGAACTCTAATTTGAGCAGTTAAAAATGTGTTATACCTATTAATTGACAATTGTCATATAATTTATTATATTATATTTATTTTCTTAACTAAACTAGTTTATTCGTACTCCTATGTTATCTCGTACAAAATTTGTTTAACATAATTGATTGTTGTAAATTTTCCGATTTGATGTTCTTCCTGTGATTTTAAATTTAAATTTATAAGTAGGTATTCTTGTTTTTATTTAGCATTGTTACGTAATATATTGATTTTTTTGTTTAATATAATTATCACAATATCACCAAAGCCGAAATGATAAAATACCTACCTAGAAGAAAATACTATAAAAATTGTTTCATAGATAGGTATCAGGGATGTACACAAGGGGGTGTTTTAGGTGGTCAAACACCCCCCCACCCGTAATGGTATTTGGTTTTTGTAATAAAAATGTACACCAAAATTTACTTAAGTAAAAATACTAACAAATTAAATTAATATTATTTGAATAAAAATAAAAATACATAAACACGATTTATAAATAAAATAAAATAATATTTATTGTATATTAACGTGATGGGTACAAATGAATCTAGAAAACAATCTAAAACAAATGTTCTACTTTTCAATACCTAACTTATTTTCAAAAACACCCCTCAACATTTTTTCTGCGTACTTCCCTAAAAGGCACTTCCATAGTTCCATATAATTTAATAATTTATAAATTTACCTGAATGATCGGTTAATTTCTCTCCCAAATGATACATGCTCTACTCAGATAAATTTTAGGTACTTAAGTTTCTCAAATGAATGACGGGCCATTATTCCTAAATAATTGTTTTTTAAAGTCGTTGGTTGTCGAAGTTTTGAAATGAGGAGTCCATATGTCCGTGGTAGTAAGCAGTAAATAATGGTCATAGATAAAAAAAGTAACTGCTCGATTATACATTAATTATACACTGATTTTAAGTTCAACAATTTTTCCCTTGGATCAATTTGTGAGTAGTCAACTCTCTTAAGGATTACATACCTATATATGTTTAAATTAAATTGCAATGATTCGGCAAAAAATAAAAACTACGCACAGAACATTATACTTAATTCATAATTTAAGAAACTTTTACAACAACAGAATATTTAATTTTTAATTATGACTATGTATTGTGACAAAACCATTAATACATTATGATTTATGAATATTGATCGTCGTAGGTATAAAATATACGAAGTTCAGCTATTTTATTTCATTTCGTTCTAAGTACCATGACATGGGTTCAAAATACTTGGACGTGGGACCCGTAGTCATATTATCATACCATGGTACCTACAATTTGTATAATTAGGTGTAGATTATTTAATATAGATAATTGGTTCATACATCTAACTACAATCACTTGTATAGGTTTTATTTATTTAACTTTTTTAAAAATACGTGCTGGAGGGGGTTGTCCTCAACAGTATCACAATTCAAGAAATGTTCATATCTGTTCTATAGATTGTTTTGTTCAATTCTGTACACTAATTTCGGTGTTGAACGACTCGTCGATTTCAATACATCACTTTCTAGCAAAGAATCAAGACATTTTGGTATCAAAGGTATCAATTAAGCAGGTACTCTTACACATTTTACGAATGGTCAGTTACTAGTTCATTATTACCTCAACTGTAATTATATAGGTTTCATTAGAAAATTGCAGGACCTAGTTACCG
This sequence comes from Aphis craccivora, assembly GCA_009835225.1. NCBI lineage: Eukaryota > Metazoa > Arthropoda > Insecta > Hemiptera > Aphididae > Aphis > Aphis craccivora. The sequence goes on from VUJU01000032.1 coordinate 12,473, forward strand.
CGATGGTGTAACTCGTACCTTTAGTGGCCTATCTATAACCCCGTTTGGTCGTTAAGTCTATAATACTGTGTTCAAGATTGATCATTGTCACCGCCCGCCGATCGAGGATTCTACTTTCATTAGAAAAAGATATTAACCAAGAAAATAATTATTTACTAGTGGTTTTTTGATGCTCGGTATATCATAGATGGGATTTCTTAATTTGGGTCTTACTCGTAGAACCTACCTAATCCCTTTAGAAAATTGAAGTCGCGACACGTACACGCTCGCATTGCTGTAAACAACATTAAACATTTTCAATTTCTGTTTGTTTAATATTTAAATTTTAAAACGAGATACGAGCATTTTTATATTATAATATACTTTATATACCTCTACTCATACATCGCATAGATAGAAATGATTAAATGCGTTGTCTTCCATTTAGTACAACCACTAAAACCCAGCATTTGGCAGTGTTACATTATCGTCATAACTTTAGGTGTGGAAATATGTGATCGGAAAATCGATCGTCCGAAGGAGAAGACAATTATTTTACCAGACTGTTGCTGTTGTAACCGCTCGTGAGTATGTCATAATGTGATTATTATTATTATTATTAATAAACGTCGTAACCAATAAGGCGACGACCGGGACACGCCTCGAGACCATGATGGTAAAACACGTCTGTTATATTATTATATGACACACTGATAAACTATTTGCCGACACGAAAAACGTTATTGCGATAGACTCTGGAGTTTGAATAATAAAAAGATTTAAGATTGACGTTCGAAGGCGCACGATATTGTTACGATATGTTGAACGTTCAAATTTTATTTTATTTGCGATTTCCAATATCTCAGCAGATCTGAACGGGTTGACGAACAACCCTAGGGTGAAATTACGACGTTCGGATACATTCAAAGTCAATTGTTTCGTATCTCCCTTTTACACCTCGTATTCTGTACATAATACATTTATAATTGTAATATTTGAATTATGTATTTATAAATTACGAACGATGCTATCTGTTTGGGTACATAGTGCATAGATATAATGTAATAATATTATGCCTAGCGCGTAAAATAATAATTGTCTTGTTTGTTGATTCGTATGGGTGCAAGTCGATTTCAAACGTAAATATTGAAAAATAAATTGGTCTCCTGTCGTGTTATTATGAAATTAAAAATAAATAAATACTAATAAGTTTATTTCGTACAAATGTTGGCAGTTTATTTCGATAAATCATAAAATAATAAATTATGATGTATAAGTACAACCAATAACCAACTTCTCAAAAACAATTTAACCACTCATTAGATGATAGTTTAAATTATTCTATTTGAATTGAATCCAATAATTAAATTATTGATATTATATGTCATAAGTCATTATAAACAATGTTTGTAACAATAGAATTCATGCATGAGAAATTGAATGGAAAAAAAAATAAAAAACATTACATAACAAGTAACATCAATAAAATGACAACACAATTTCTCATGTTTTAATATTTTTTTGTTTTATATAGTGTTATAATTTTTACATGTTAACATTTTACACCATTCATATGATTTATACTTATTTATTAAATGCTGTACTATATATTATCCCAAATATTAAAATAATATCCTTAGAAACAAGGAAATGAATAAATAATAATAAAATATTTAAAATTCTTAAGATCAAACCTATAAATGAATTAATCTTAACGAATAATTAAAGGATGTTACAGTTGGCACAATGTGCTGTATTTTATTTGGCTAGTTCATTTGACAGCCAATCCAATCCTTCATATAAACCATTGCCTTGAGTTGCACACGTAGATTGAATATACCACTTCCTCTGGCTCAATTGATTCAGTCCAAGTTTGTTTGTGAGATCTGATACATTCATTGCGTTAGGAAGATCTTGTTTGTTCGCAAATACTAACAAAACAGCATCTCTGAGGTCGTCTTCTTGCAACATATTGTGTAGCTCTCGTTCTGCTTCTGCTACTCTTTCTCGATCGTTAGAATCTACAACAAATATCAGTCCCTGGGTGTTTTGGAAGTAGTGCCGCCATAGAGGACGAATTTTATCTTGGCCACCCACATCCCAAACTGTGAATGCAATATTTTTGTATTCAACAGTCTCAACGTTGAATCCTATTGTTGGTATGGTTGTGATGATTTCACCAAGTTTTAGCTTGTAAAGTATGGTAGTTTTACCGGCTGCATCCAAGCCAACCATCAGTATGCGCATTTGCTTTTTACCGAACAAACGGGTGAAAACTGTTGACAATGTTAAGCCCATCGTGTGTGTCTTAGAAACAATATACCTGAAAAATTGTCATTATTGTGTCGTGTAATAAAATTATTAAGACGTAAATTAAGTCAGTTTAAATGTAATTTTCAATCGACCTTGAATACATTTTAAACAAAATAACAATATAATTTACCCATTTATTGAGAAACTTCAGTGAGGTTGTTTACGACAGTAGTCGGGCGGAGTTAAACGAACGTCGACAAAATCGTCCTAAACAAGCACCAAACAGCCACATTTATATAAAATCGTCTTTGTTTTTCATCTTGCGTTATCATTCGTGTACGTGTATTATCATAGTACAGCAGCGGCGATAAGGTGCCTGAAGTGGTTGGCTATGCTGAAATCATATTGATTTTTTCGTTTTTAAAACACCGGTCCTACTGTACAGACCTGTCAAGGGTTCGTGATAAGAATAACATTGACGGACGATTTTGCTGCCAATAAAAATAACATCAAATTTAATAATTGATAAATTTTCCCCGAAAACGGTGTTTAAAAATAGTTTTTAATCCTTAAGTCTGTGATAATTATTGTACCATGAGTTTGGGGACGTGTTGTGCATCGTCAGTGATTTAAGTTTAATTGATGAAAACACGTTCAACCGGACTTGTTCGAAAATGACCACTTCGTTTCTGGAGAACAAAATTTTGAATCTACAGGCCCGTTTGAAGGCGGACAGCGATTCTGTTGAGGAGATGCCTCCTCCATCACTCTCCAGTCCCAGACAGGGATCAGGGAGACGACCCAAACAACGTGAGTATACGCCCAGTTTTGTATTTTTTTCTGTACTAATAGTATAACATACCTGCTGTAAAGAATACCATCATGACCTTGATGGCTACATTACAATTTGTTCTCTATTAATTTTAGTTGGTGACATGGGAACGCCAACTAGGACTCGTAAGCATATTGACCTACCAGTAAGCGTACTGATGCAGCCTCGGGTTGAGGATACTTCTGAAGTCGAAGTCAAGATGAAACAGATCATGAAAATGAGTGGTTTACTGACTATCAATGGAATCGTTAGTACAGTATTTTATGTTAAGAAGTATAATTGTTTTTTAATCAATTTGTTTTTGATGTTTAGAAATATAAAACTGATTTGAAAGATTTAGAGCATCTTGGAGAATTAGGAAGTGGTACATGCGGTCATGTAGTAAGAATGTTGCACAAACCCAGCAATACTGAAATAGCTGTTAAAGTGAGTTGTACTTTTCTAAATTGATTAATTTGTTAAATAATTATAAACTTTTTTATTCATATATTATAGCAAATGCGAAGGTCTGGAAATAGTGAAGAAAATAAACGTATTACTACTGATCTTGAAGTGGTACTTAAGTCACATGACTGTCCTTATATTGTTAAATGTTTGGGTGCATTTATTACTGAATCAGATGTGTGTATATGCATGGAATTGATGGCTACCTGTTTTGATCGTCTTTTGAGAAGACTTAAGGCACCAATTCCAGAAGATGTACTTGGAAAAGTTGCTTTACATGTAAGTATAAAAAATCCTTAAAATTAAATAATGTAAATAATGCAAAATTTATGTTATAGACTGTAAAAGCATTGAGCTATTTAAAAGAGTCTCATGATGTTATACATAGAGACGTTAAACCGTCAAATATTTTGCTGGACGAAAAAGGAAATGTAAAACTATGTGACTTTGGTATTTCTGGTAGATTAGTTGATTCTAAAGCACGTACTAAAAATGCTGGATGTGCTGCTTACATGGCTGTATGTATTTCTTAATTTAGATATAAAATCAAATCAAAATTGACTTAATTGTTTTTATTTAATGTTGGGTTTTCAGCCTGAAAGAATTGAACCCAGACAACTGGATTATGATATACGATCTGATATTTGGAGTTTGGGAATTACATTAGTTGAATTGGCTACGGGGGTGTTTCCGTATCGTGATTGTAAATGTGATTTTGAAGTATTGAGTCGGGTTTTAAATGATGATCCTCCTTCACTTCCCCAAGATCAAGAGTTCACCTTAGAATTTAGGAATTTTGTATCTAGTTGGTGAGTATTTAGAAAATATACTAAATAATTTATATAATTTTTTTTTGTATTTAAATAAATATATATTTTTAGTTTGATTAAAGATTATAAAGTACGACCAAAATACAAACAATTATTAGAACACCCATTTTTACAAAAATATATGATAAAAACAGTGAATGTTGCTGAATGGTATGCTGAAGCTACGAGTCAAAATATAATACCCAAGTAATTTTAACTATATTTGTAGTTTATGGCTTGTTGCTAATATTTTAATTGTGTAACTGATGTTTCAATAAATAAATAAAAACAATTGTCATTAATAAATTATAAAATTTACAGAACAACAAAACCTGCTGTAGAAAACGTTCCTATTAGTGTACGTAAGATGTCAGATAATCAAATTCCTTCGTTGAGTTTAATTGATAAAAACAAAATTAATGGGTTAGTTAAAGTAGTTTAATGTTTATACCATTAATAAATGTGTATTTGGTTTTTACTGTGTTTAGAAATATGGTAATTGACTCTCCAAAACCTGTGAAACGTTTTCCAAGTATGGAAGTGCCTCCTTCAGTGTTGTTGTCACCGTACAAACAATTGACGGGACAGTTGACAAACGGGGGCAATGTTTCTGCAAATACTAGTCCATTAGTACTGCAACGGTTTTATCATCAACAAAACCAACACCATTCTAGGTGAGAATACTGAAATCACTCGATAAGTTGAAATTGTTTATGGCAAATTAAAACAATTATGATTTCATGTTTTTGAATTTTTCAAAGTAAACCTAACTTCATAATTATTTTTTTAGATCATCTTCTGTATCTCCAAGTCGGTTTGAACGAAATACTCCTAGAGAAATTAATCCCTCAGATTCACCCAAACCTAGTCCAAGGAAGAGTCTGATTTCTACCTACCTCAAATTTGCTCCATGGAGCAAAACTCCTCCTAGTCCTCCACCACGAAACCAAAACACACCAGCAATTTCATCGCCTTTAGTTACAAGACGTGAGGTGTGTCCTGCCTCTCCGGCACCGGTGCGTAAGACTTTTGAAGGTTCTCCAGCCTTATCTAGACGATACGTATCTCCTGTTCCACCAACTCCACCGCCTCGTCGCCTATCAGAAAGTGGATCTTCCCCTCTACACACATTTTACCAACAACGATTATTTGGTCAACCAAAGTTGGATGAAAAAGATCGAAGATATACACCTCAACCACGTAGACGTGTCGTTTGCCAGTTTAACGATATATGACAACTACTGTGTGGACAGAGACGTAAAGAATCTGTTCCCAAAAACAGTGAGTGAACTACACTGTTTAATTAGAACATTATAAATTTTTCAGAAATTATTAAATCATGTTCGATATATAATATTTAATTTAGCAATTTAAAAAGACAATTTATAAATAGTAATATAATATTAAATTATGAAAAACAATGTTAACACATTATACCTAATTAATTGTATGACAGATCTAGTTACTATTCATTTCGCTGAAAATTATTTTTTAATTATTTTCTGTTAATTTTTTTTTACTTGATGCACATTTCATTATTGTTATATGTGTTGAACAGTTTTGCAATTGCAACTAGCAATTCAGATCCAATTATAGTATAATATTAATATTTTATGGGAATGTTTATCAAACATGAACATGAAACTTAACTGGTAACCAGTTCCTTATTTGTCTATTAACTGGTGAATCTACTCGCTAAATTCTTATCATTAAGAAAGTGAGTATATTATTATAGATATATTATATTATATTACAACATAATTTATATGATTTATTTTAAAAATAAACCTTGTGTACAACACTTTGAGTTGAGCAAAGTTTGTTTAGTGTAGTAAAATCAAAAATGTTGACAGCCATTTATTTATTTATTATTATTTTATATTTTGCTACTTACATTTTTGTATTAATATGTTTTTGTGTTCTGTTTTAAATTTTTGCTCAATTTGTTTGTTTGTTTTTTTTTTTTTTTATGTGACTAGTCACGGTGTCACAGCCGAAATGTCTCAGGTTATATTACCCACATATAATGTACCTTACTGTGATTTTTTAAACATTTTCTTTTGCTTCATTGTGTACCAAGTTTTATAGTTAAATATTTTAGCTTACATTATTTCTATATAAACTTAATTATTATATAATATAAGCAATATATAACCTATATATGTATTTATATATATTACATTCTAGTCATGGTATATAAATATTATTGTTTCGGAATGATATTTTGTATAAAGTTAAGAAATTATGTTATTTGATCAAAACAATATAATACAATATATAAAAAAAGCATTTATTTTTTGGCAAGCGCATGTATGTATGTATAATTTGTAATTTGACATCAATAACAACATGTTTGGTATCTTAATCAATGCCCATTTTTATTTGGCTCCCATCGTGTGTATTATCTTTGGTTCAGTTTGATGAGTTGTGCGTTTGTTCATCTCTCAATCAACGTCTGTATCCAATTTTTCGAAGTGCTTTTAGGTCAACATCTCCGTAGTAATCTTCACTATAAACGTTAAAATGAAAAATAATCATAATACTTGTTTTGGTTTATTAAAACTTTGTGATCCTTAAATTAAGTTGAAAACGATTTTATTTAAATAATACGTAAATAAATTATTAATGTGTTAATATTTCATACTTATTCTTTTTATTTTAGTGTTAGGTTTGTTAACTGCAGCATCGCGCATATTGTGTATACTCTAAAGATTTTGTTTTACAGATATGTTCTTTGTGTTTAAAAAACTAAAGAAGCTTTTTCATGCATCGTTCCTTATTGGTTATTATAATATAATTTATATAGGACGTGTATTGTATATGATAATATCGTTCAAGCAGTCCTACGCTTAAATTTTCGCATTAATTATTCTTATCATGTCTGTTCGTTTATTATCGTCCCAGCATACGGTGATTTTTTTAAAACCCTGTTGGAAACCGAACGTGTCAAGTAACTATAATTAGGGTAAATATACGTTATAATAATTATCCATTATTCAGTTTTAATCAATAACATCACGTAACAGCTGTGGTCGTATGACTAAATCTGGGCGTGTGTGTAAATCCAATTTTTTATAGGCGCAATCCGCCCTGGCTTTCGACCGGATATAAATTATCATTAAATTCCTATCGCCGGCACAAACAACGCTAATGGATTTCGCTGTTTAAAATGTTTAAATCGTTCGATTTCGATACCGATTAAAATGATTATACGTTTATGTGTTTAACTCGCATGTGTCTACGCCTTGTAACACTGTTTATAGCAACACGTTCAACACGCATTATTTTAACGCGTTCTTTAGAGAACAACTAAATTCGGGCAATGGGGTTAAAGTTAATAATTGTTATATATTATATTGTTATATTTATAGGAAAATTAACTTGCTCGATTGCAAACAAATATCACGTCTTGTTCTTATTATATAATAATACAATCTTGAATTCCAGACAAAGGCGTGTATAGTAGTGCGTACCTACCTACTGTATGAATATCGAAACGATAAATGTGAATGCTTTAACTTTAACAAGATTATATTTTATTAAGTACTATTTATTCAAGTATAACCAATTAAAAGTTCTATGACCTCAAGTTAATAAAACTGAAAAGTCTCAAGTTTTTGAAAATCATTCGCAAAACGACGTTCAAAAGTTACAAATATCTACAATATCTTCTATTGTATTTTGTAGATATGAATGAAGCGCTCGTGTTAGCTGGTGCATGCAAGGTACAATACCTATCTATATAATATAATATTTATATAATAATATATGTTTATATGCTATTATATTATGTACATCTGAAGTGTGTTTTAGACGTTTTAGTGTTGCGCTTGCTGTTAATGAATATTTATTTATTACCCGTTGGCATTCAACACGTCGTAACCGTTTATAGGCGTATAGGACAGGACGAGTTTAATTTTATTATTTATTACGATAGAATAATAATTATTACGACGAAGGCAGCGGTGAGTAACGAACAATTTAAAAATATATGTTTTCAAATATATATATATATATTAATATATTTAGTATAATAACTATGTTTTTAATATAATCATAATAAAATTACGAATTATTAATAAACTTACAATAATAAAAAACATAATTATTACAAAGACAAGTACACATTATAAAAATAAAGGGCGCAATTTGTACAAAATATTTTTCATATAGTATAGTATAATATAAATTGAATTAATTATTTTATACATACATGTTTTAAAAAAACGCAATATACTGTGAACGGGACAATGTGGATTACCTAATTAAAATGTAACGGTTGAGGTTTTAATACATAATAAATGCACATATTGTATATTGATTGTGTTTTGAATTAACATTCTGATAGTTAAATATATATATATTTTTTTTGATTTTTGCACTTAAATACGAAAATATATAAACAAAAACGTGTGTGTATTGGTGATAGGAATGTCCAGCGGCATTAGTAAAAGTATAGCAATTTGCGGTTGCAGCTGCTGCCACCGTCGCATTAATGTGTTTACCGTAACTGTTTACAATTAATCATGGGAACAGGGATAAATTACACAGGGAATTAGGGGAACGGACGGAACAGTCGATCGAATTCGAGTACGACGTCGATTAAAAAAAAAAAAGCGTATAAAAAAAAGGAAACAAAATAATATTACGTATAATAATTAAAAAAAAAAAAACGTATTAAATTGTGTGAGCACCTGTATATAAATCCTCTATACATAAATCGTTAATTTTATATACGTCGGACGGGGGTAGTAAGTAGTATAGGGGTAGGGGAGAGAAAATTCGGTGCTCACGCAATTCAAAAACCGTAAGTTCTATATCAAAAAAAACTCAAAAAGTCAGTGTGTTTGCGTGTTTGTGTATGTGTGTCCGTCACCGCGGGCGAGTTACGTCGCTGTAGTCGTCTAAGCGTCTTCGTAGTCTTTGGACGACTGTGAGGAGACGGGGAGTTGTTGGGGTTGTGGCCTGTTGGACTGCTGTTGTTGGGGTTGTGGCCTGTTGGATTGCTGTTGTTGCCTCTGTGGCTGTGCCTTCGGTGCTGCTGGTGCTGGCTTGGACTCGGCCGACGATGATTGTTTCGACTTGTTGTCTAGCCCGGATAATAGTTCGCTCTTCCTGATCGCCTTCAGATCCAAGTCACCGTAGTAGTCCTCACTGCGTACACACATAGGTAGGTTTGTTTTGATTTTTTTTTTTTACTCCGTCCACGGTCGTCGCCGAGTCGTTATTATATATTATTTATCATATTAATATTATTCTAATGTATATCACTAAATATAATATTATCACTACCTAACTATATAATACCTATACAAATTTCGCATGTAACGCATCTATGTATCATAATATATATAGATACATATATAAATATTTACGTGTGTAATATTACCTATTATACATAATGCATTTTATGTGTGTGTATGTTTAATAGATAGTCTAAGAAAAACCCGAAGGATGCGTCGAAGATAAATATTCAACACAGTATATTAAAAAAACATTAAATTTACGATATATATATATATTATATACATAGGTACAGGTATACACGGTGTCATTAAGTGTGCATACGATTCGAAGGAAGCGGGTCGATTGTCGGTCGTGTACGTCGAAAAAAAATGTAATGTCAAATGCAACACAATTATCGATTTAACAGGTTTTGGTCAAGCACTACGATATAATATTATGCGACATCATCTCGGAACCTACTTTAGATTATTATGTAATTTCGCGTATATTGTGTTAATATATATATGTAATTGAATTTCATATCAAACAATAATTGCAGCGGGATGGGTGTTGAGCTCACAGTTGCAGTTGAACTCGGGCCAAATATGAATTGGATTTCGTGAAAGCATCATCATAACCGCTTATAAAAAAAAACCTAACCCGGGGCGAAATACTTGCACCGGAACGATGGAGAGGAGACGCGCGGAGCGTATACAGCATAACGTTGTGCACGTCGTTTTGAGGAATTTGTGTTACAAGTATATTTAAATTTTTTTTTACTTCAGCGATAATAATGAGCGACATATATATATACTAGGTGATTTTTTTATCGTTGAACACTTTAATTTTTCTTTCGATTTTCTTACTCCTCGGGATGGGCGTTTTCCCTTTCATTGGCACCACATATATACTTAATGTATTTTAAATCCAAACATCACGCGGTCGTAAAATCGTTAAATTATTATATAGATACTATATACACGGTCTAAGATATTATATATTATTATGTACAACGTAGGTATATTATATTATACAGTCGTAAATACTCGACTGGGAACTTTTTCTTCTACCGCTGCGGGTTAAAATCCGTAGATAGGTAGGTATAGTCGCGATGTACAACAAATATTTATATACTACTGCTGCAGACCGCTGTAGCAGTAAATAAATATAGTCTGTATAATTGGTATATACCTAACACATAGAAGCGTAGTATCACTTTCACTTTTTTTGTGGTTCAAACTCCGCGATACACATTTACATTTTTTTAAGATTTCGGACGATATAATACGATTATGTATATACAGACACGTCTGTTCACATATAAATATATCGTAGGCACATACTACACGCTGTTAACTCACATCATAATATGCATACAACACACACACACACACACACACACATAGATACATTTATATAGAGATTAGTACAATTAAAACCTATATAATATACATATCTATATTGTTATGCACGCATGCACCCGGTCATTATGTAGTTATACGATGTATGTGTTGTGTCTTGTGCCAGTGTTTATTATATATTATACATATAGGTAAATTTAATATAATATAATATTGTGGCGCGGAGATTACGGCGGTGATATTTCGTTCTCGCCGCTTCTAGAACGATGCAATCAGCCCGTGAAACTATCTGTGTATTTATATACATTATACCGCACTAATATCACGTTAAAAACGTTTTCACACTCGACTATTGCAATAATGATTATAATATGCCTCTCTCTGCTGCAGTGATTTATAATTTCGTATTTATCTGCACGCGTAGAAGGTATTATATTTGTATATTATATTATAATTGCGAATTGACGTCTAATGTTTGTTATAGTAAAAGCGCTTTCGCAAAAGGAAATAATAAAGAAACAATATCCGTAAAACGATAGGTTAATATACCTATATAATATTGTAATATATAATAAACACTTGGGTGGCACCTTTGTAGCGTGCTGTGTCTGTGGTTTTTCCGCACCGATGAAATGCGCATAATATTTGCATATTATATAATGCAATTTGCGTCGGAGACTTAAACGATTCGAAAGAGAAAAAACAGACTTTATCAGTATACATATGTGTTATATAGAAGAAATAGAAGAAAACGTCTGAAAATACTCCTGTCTGTCGCGCGACCCATGCACTTGCGTGTTTTCGGTCTTCACCTTGCTTCAACCCTTGCGACTATGACGGTATGAAACCACATGCAGCCACATCATGCACGCCGAGATGTTAATTGTATATAATATGTTTATAAGTAATTTTTTCACGTGTACTCACTAACTCTTTAGGGAAAGGGTATAAGATTTATATCGAAACATAACGTCCATGGTATTTTTAGTCGATCATAACAGTGTTAAATCATCATCGAAAATTTAAATGAAAATAATATTCGGTCATAAACTGATGTATTATTATAATATAACGACGTTTAGGTATATGCGTGCAATTTAAGTTACGATACTCCATAAGTAAAAATAGATCATTTAATCGTAAACAGTTTTTTATAGATGTCAACTGTTACCGGAATATAATATATTTTCTTGATTTTTGCATAGTATTACACTAAATGATTGTAAAATTAATATTTGCAGTATGGCCATAGTAATCCTAATACAGAAAATACATTGTTTCGATGGGTGAATATAAATCACTAAAAATTATACATATAATACTAGGCGATGTATAATACGTCATAAGCGTAATCACTATAATATTCATATTATACCTACGCATTATTGTGTCAGGTCTATTATATTTTATAGAGGGTGATTAGCGAGTACACGCTTCGAAATACTATAAAGAATAAAAACTAAAATGATTATGTCGTGTTTGCATACCATCCGGGAACGTCTTCGGGGTTCTCGCAGCTTCCACTGCCGTCGGAATCACCGATCTTGAAAACTGTGCCGATCGGGCAACCGTATTCTCTGGCTGTGCCTTCCATACAGATGTAGTATTTTCTGCAGTCGTCTGGGTGAGCGTGTCTGCTGAAAGATCCAATGGAAGCCAATACTTCTCCGGCGGCTGGGCAGTTGAAACCATTTGCTACTTCTGCGGTAGACCACAAAATAATAATAATAAGCACGCCGTAATTCAAATTGATACTATTGTGTATTCATAATTCAAGCATGCTTTACCAAAATACTAAATCACATTATCGTATGAAGTATACTAACCTTCAATTTTGCATTCAGGTACTTGGTCGGCCCACATGCACACTCTGGATTCGCGATCGTAAGCCAGACCCGGGGAACATTGGTATCTGCTAGCTTCACCTCCCCAACAGTTCCAGAAGGTATCGCACTTGACATCGTCTGGGAAGATTCCGTATAATCTAGGGCAGTGAGGTGTGCTGATGGCAGGTTCTAAATTGGATAAATTATTCAAGTTATTGTCATGACACGACATAATAAAATATAATTATTATTATAGATATAAAAATATACAATACGCATAATTGTACGACGGAGTAAAGCTAGCACCTGTGATGAGTTTTATTTAAAAAGAAAAAAATATTTATGTTAGGTCATCTAACAGAGGAGAGGAAAATATAAAACAGTAAGGGTTGTAACCTAACAGAAGAAAACTCCAAGGAAAAAGACTTCGAGTCGTATCAAGGAAAATATGACTAAAAAAGTTTGGGAATTGAAAAATATGTAGTTAATTAAACTAGTTCAAAATAGGGACAAGCGATAAAGTGCAATTACTCTCCGAGAGAGTATAGTTATGTTTGTGAAGGAAAAAGGTAAATATAAGATATGCATTGAAGGTCTAATACACGATTGGTGGTCGCAGAAAGTTCTATGAAAGTCGACGTTTGACATCTTAAATCATTGTATAAATACTGTTGACTGAGTCTTACCCAATTGTGATCTAGCACCGCAGTCAACGTTGTGTAGGTAATCACAGTTTTCTTTCAGGTACTTGGGGTCAGTATCATCGAAAGCCAAACCATTGCCGCAAGTCTTAAGCTCGGCCACGTTGTTGTCGCACTTCCAGTACTTGTCGCACGATGAGCTGTGTGGGTAGAAACCATAGTCGTCCGGGCACTTGAACTCTTCTCTCTGGCCGTGAACTGTGAATGTATAAACGAAGAACATATTATTATTTATCACATATTACATATTATAGGCACGACGACGGTGGTCGATAACGATGACGACAATAATTATAATGTTAATAAACATGGCGCTCGTTATAGGTATACTATTACTATTATTATTATTATTATATAGTTGTTTCCCAGGACCTTGAGGCGTGCCCCATTGTGTCCGGTCGTCTTATGCAACGCGTCGCTAAGACGGCGGAGGTATTCAAAACGTGGTAGTTGACGACGATGACGTAGTTATGTAATTATAATATTTTTGTGCTCACAAACACGCTCCTCACACGAGTTATTAGAGTGTGCGTATTGTATTTAATAATGCTGATGGTAATAATAATATCACATGTGGCTGGACCACTGCAGCAGCACAACACCTTTACAGAATGCGTATACAATTATTGTAGTCGCCTCCGGAACCATGGGATTCTATCGCTCGATGACCTTATAATAAACCTAACCGGGTACGATCGCAAGTATGATTCTGCAGCTTTTTATTTTTCATCTCGCTTCTCTTCATCTATGTATCGTTGTTATATATTTATTATTACTGTTTGCGCGTCCGTCGGCGTGTGCGTACAATGGTATACGAAAACAATTGTCACTCTACCCTTCTCGGTCCGTCCGCCCACGAGTTTATACGCGTAACGCGTCCGTATATAGGTACATTATATTATTATATTGCAACGGATGTATACCTACGTAAGTACAATAAATATATTGTGTATAGAGACATTTTTTATGGTGTAGCGGTAGATGCTTATTCTGTAACCATAGGCGATTACGAAACACCGGGAATGGAACTCGCCCCGGGTTTCTGGGTCAAAAATGACGATGATAATAATAATTATGACACACGCCGTATATGGGCAATAATAATATATTAATACGTGCGCAATATATAATAATAATATAATATAATATACGTAGTTGTATCCAGTTTTGACTATATAGGTACGACCGGCGGCGACGACAGTGGTCACTCTTGTGGGTCACGCACGCGATGTCTCGCCGGTGTGCGGCGCATCAAATGAAGATTGCAGCCGGTTTTCGTTATAATATACAGGTGAATTTATTTTTATTTCCACACTGCAGATCGTTATTAGGTATGTAATATGATGGTCTCGTTTTAGGTCACCCATGCTACGCACATGAAAACGAAGAAGGACAATTTATTTGTAATAAAAAGAACGGATCGACGACGACTATTAATATGCGTATTACCAATTTAACTCTCTCCTCTCTCTCCCTCTCTCTCTCACTCTATATAATATAATATATTCAAAGTATTGTAATGTGTCTCGTTCGTGGATGTCGCAATCATGTGCGCTTATGGATATCCGACTGTATCGATTGTTGCGTAAACGTATACACATTATACGTAAGTCCAAGACTCGCGTGCCCTTCCTTACACATAAGTATATTCTACTCCGTTGATTACTATTAATCATATAATAGTATATAATAGTATGTTTACGAATTTAGGATGAATGCGTCGAGTATATTATATTACCGATTTGTGACCGCCCGACAATATTATACAATAATATAACAAGTACGATATTTTATAATATTAATATTATATTGTTATATCATAGTGATAAAACCGCGGGCGAACAGTTGCAGGAAGACGAAAACCGGACTGTGGCCAGACCAAGCCCAAGTGAACACGGCGGCGTCGCCGATAGAAAGCGAACTCGTTTTTATGGTCCTAGGCAATGGGTGCGAATATATATAATAATAATATCAAACGCACGCGCGGGCTGCATAATCTCGTTACATACGACATTCTTTAGCAGAGAAAACGGAATTATATTATTATTATTATTATTATTATATCACACGGCCACTATGTATGTCGTATAATATATATTTATTTGTCTGCATAACACACAATACACATACACAGACACAACACACATGTATAATATAATATGTAGGTTATCAACGTCCTTGGGCGTGCCTAAAAGTTGACAAAAGTCTTAATCTCCGTATATACGCGTTATTATACACTTATTGGTATTATTTCTATATAGGTATCTAATATACCATAATATACGGCGTACGAGTGCTATGGTAATTGCGTAATTGATAATATATGCGCGTTTTCCGTGAGCTCACCGATCGTGTCGACTCGTTTTAATATTATTATTATTATTATCGGCAATCCATTATTCATTAGACGCTGTCACATTTTGGAGTGGCCGTCGTCGCTAGAGGTGATTGGCCGCCCCGTTACAGCCAGTGGAAGCAGATAGATAAAGAGAAAAATTTATATAGGTATACATAGAAAGAGAGTGGAGTGAGAGAAAGAGAGAGAGAAAGAGAAAAAGGGTTAGGTAGTGGCGTTACGTCTCCTCAGTCTTGGCCATTATGTAATATATACACAAACACACCTTAGTCTTCCGGTTCATAAAAATCGAGTAAGAAACGTGCGTTTATAAGTCTTAAATCTCCCACTCTCACTGCCACCCCGATTGCCTTTAGGTTACTTTACTAGCATTACACACAAACACTGTACAGTCTATACGAGTACGCTCAATAATATGTGTACACTTTTAATTATTGTAATATCCGTTATCATTTTTCACTTTTCCTGTCACAGGCGCGAGCACTTATTATAATAGGTACGGGCTTACTGCGCTCTCATCTAGCTGCACCTCGAAAAATATTTATCTGTTTTCTCATTTTGACGTGTTCATCTTTAATTATATTATCGTATTATACTTTACGCGCAAAGGAAGCGAACGACGTCCGACAATCCGTTGACATGACACTCATCTATATAGACGATTGTAAGTGCGTTATCGTTATAAAATTATGCAACGACAAATTATTCCTAAAAATTATCGCCTCAGATGGAAAAAGCATATTTTGTATAGTACCTGCAGCAGATAAGATTTTAAGGGTCACTGTAAGTTATGAAAAGGAGTAATTATTTTGCTCTGCACGTTACTTTTATATTGGAATTTTGTGTTTATAATTATTTTGTCTTTGTTGAATTTGATTTTCGTATTGAGTTTATATGACATGTATGAAATTAACTATATTACTGTCAACAATTTGCAATTATAATTTATAATAAGAAGGAATTTGAGTAAAAAATTCGATTTGAAATTCTGAATACATGAACGTATTTATATAGTCCAGCATTAGGAAAATATACTTATTATGAAAGAAATGGAAATTTACATATCGCACGTACTTATCTCTTTTATTTTTTATATATTTACTTAATCATTTTTTCGTATATTTAACGTATTACACTATTTTTCAGAAGGATTGTTTGTTTGCATATTGTGCGTATGTGGAAATATGTTTCGCGCGGGTAACAGAATTTTCTATGTTGAGTATGTGTATATACCGCGGTACATAGGAGGAAGAAACTTGTCAAAATTTCACTTTTCCCACACTGCTGACAGACCGCAAACATAATATAGGTATAGCTGGATTGAAATTTTTTTATTTTTCTTTCACTCTTTGTCGTTCCCATAATATGCGCCATACTATATACACACACACACACTATATAGATATGGTACTACGTTTACCTATATTATATTATTAATATGTCTAGCGTATAGGTACTGCAATGTTGCCTGTATATAATATTATTATAATACGCCATAATTTGTGGTATGCGCGACACATATAAGTCACACCATTACCAACGAGTATAATTTAATATACGAACGCATTATTATATTGTATTATACCCATAGACGCGTATATTTTATTGCTTCACCGATATCCTCGTGTCCGGGTTGCATGATGTAACACATCGAATACGCGTCATTTGTGTTGTGTGTCGCGTTGTATACTGACGGATTTTCGGAAATACGAACACAACGGATTGAGTTACATAAACCGACGAAATATGTCGAAAAACACATAAACCGACTGTACCAATTGTGGATTATACAATATTATTATGATACGCACCTATAGGAGTGGACCATAGGATGCGTTGTGTTGGGTTTTTTTATTTAAGACTTCTCGTCACGGGTCAAAGAAAGTACGCTAAGTACATAAACCGATTATAAGTAGCTGTAGGTGTGTCTAAACTCTAGAAGCGTGAAGATTTTTTTGATAAAATTTGCGTCTATATATATCGATTTCCGAGATGGAATAAAACCACCCTGGCCAGTATATTATTGTGAAGCGCACAGAGAGACTGCAGCGTATTACGATTATTCGTTGCATACTTTTAATAAATTATCGGCGCGCAATTGTTACCTTGATATGCGGCGATGAGCAAGACGGAAGCAAGTAGATAGATCTTCATCTTGACGAGGACCGCGTCTAAAAAAAATTTAATAGTGATGATGATGTATGAGATACGACGACGTGTAAATCACTCGAAAAAAAAAAATAAAATAGTAGAGTAATATTATGAAATGATAAAATCGAATTCACTTTCGCGAGCGGTAACGCGATGATCGGCACTGGTGAGCGGCCAGTGCTCGCCTCTTGTTTTATATGCACGTCCTACCTGGCGCGACCTCAGCCCCACTTGAGTATTCCAGTCGTGTGAGATTCGAAATCCAAAAAGAAAAAAAAAAATTAATAATAAGAAACAACGTACACTCATACGCGCAAGCGCACGTACACACTCGCTCATATATGCATTCACACACACGCACACACATACAAAAACACGCACGCACGTATTGTTATACGTGATTTTTTTTAAATCTGGACTACGCCCAGCGGGACCGCCGCTGCAGAGCTTTACATCGGTGCATTGTACCGCCTATACACGTTTTTACGGATTGTTATGGCGAGAAAAAAAAAGAAAAAAGAAACAATAACAAATATAGTAAAGCGCAAACGATACGATTTAATGCATTTCATTATTATATATTATATGTGTAATGTCGTCGCTGCTGTTTAAGTCGTATATGGGGTGTCGAGCAGGGCGTTTACGCTGTTTGCGTATACGTACCTATGTATTATAATAGTCGTCGACGTCTCGTCCTTGGCGGTCAATTGTACGACTTACTCGTTTTTTTTTAAATACATTTCAAATTTTTCGTCGCTTGCGACTGGGATCCTTCGTCGTCGTCCTCGGGAATCGCGCGCGCCGGAAGAATTTATATTTTAAGTATTTACATGTACAATGCATATTATACATACACTGCGCGGTTGACCTGAAAACGGACATAGACGTCTATAATAATATATTATATTTATATAATATTCTCTTTTTATTATAAAATCGTATATTACACAAATTCGTCGTCGTCGTCCGAGAGAACGTCGACTCTATTATTATATTAGATATTGCATTCGCATTACGCACAAGGCTGAACGACGAATATCGTATATTATAAGACGTACATCCCATCGTGGGGCGGCCGACGGGTCCTTGGTTTTCCCACGCGTATAACATAGTGTTCAATATAATATTATATTGTACCTACTGTGTTTGAAAAATTGTTTGAAAAATAGCACAACAAGTTTCTACATAATATATAACATATACGCGATGTCCTCACTCCTCCGGAGGATTTCTCTGCTTCAATTTTGCAAAGCTCCTCTCTTTTCTCCCGTTGTTATTTCGCGCACTCAGACAACAATATAATAATATGTGTTATTCAATTTCCTCGGCTTTTACAGTCTTTTCCACCGACGTCAAGTTAACGTCATGTCCTCGTACCTTACCTATACACCATAACGTATTAATTGTATTGCGTCGAATACATATTTACAAATTCTTATTATACACTATATAATGTACTGAATTATGCAAACGTGCACGTATTTCATATCATTATATACATGTATTTATTTATAAAAATAAATTTATCAAGAATTGATTATCAATTATTATTTATAACACCGGTTAACATATTACAGTATTATTGTACAGTGTACATACGTGTGATAAAGTCGAATAAAATATAAAATATTAATCATTCGATAAAACTTTAAAATTAAACATAATTTTCTTTCATTTTTGATAAAAATTTGGAGATTTATATCTTGAACTACAGCGGTTCGCGAGAAAAAAAAACAGTTGACTAAAAAAACAAAACAGTAAAAAAAAAAAAACAACAGTAAAAACAGTCGATTTACTCGTTATATACCTACACAATTGTTTAGAAAATAACATAGAGTTAATATACAAAGCTGAAAATGTCCTCTTATGAACCATGAATTTATTTATTCTTGTTATAATTCATTTTAATTAATAGAATTTTGATAATAACTGATGAAAAAACATTAAAAGTTTCTAAGAGTTTCTGACTTCAAGCGTTTTTAGTACGAAAACTTGCCTAACAAGAAACATTCTCGTGCGCCGTGAAATTGATTTCGACGAGGGTGTTTTTATTTAAAAAAGGAAGACTTTATAGTTTATATAGATTATTCAGTAGACTTTAAAATGATAAAGAATAGTTTTTACTTTTAAACTCTGAATGAGGTAATTCTACAAAGATGTGTGTTTTTTATTGTTTATGTGTCTATGTACAATATAACTTGTCGAAATAATGCATCAATTCAAAATTTCATGAGTGGTTATCGATGGCAAATTGAATATTCTTGATGTATTGTAGAGGTCAATAGTAATAAGAAGCTTCCAGCAGTTTTCAAAAGCGTCGGGAAAAACCACGAAAAAGTAACGAAAGACTGGAATTTTTACACAAAACCAGTTTTTGACATAATCTATTTTTTATACTGTTATAACTCAGAAACGAATCCTTGAATTTTTAAAAAAAAATTTATATCAACTTTATCCAATATACACGGTTAAATTTTCAAAATATTCTTGCTTTTTTGAGCTCTATAAAATATTTATGCCTAGACAACTGATATTTTTGAATTGTCCAAGTATTTTTTTTTTGAAATATCGATAAAAAAATTTTGTATGCCTAAAAAACTTAAAAATTTAATAGGTATAAAAGTTTCCCACGAAATGTACCCAATGATTTTCAATCTCGTAAGCATAATGGAATCGTGAAAAAACAGTAAAATTTAAAAAATGGGTACCACTCTGCTGTAAATTAGCTGTTGAGTGGGTCATGGTTATGAGTATATTAAATTTGAATTCAATGATAATCATTGTATACGAAAAACGATTCTGAACGGAAACGGTCTGTTAGCCTATATCACCGAGTATATTTCATGATAAATTTTGTTGATACAGCTATTACTAATTTATTTTAGTTTTACTATAATGGTATGTCGATTTGAATTTAATATTTAATTATTTTAATGATATATATTTTTACTATATTATATCAATTAAAATAATTTATCTGTAAATACTGTAAAAAGGTAAAAATAGAATAACATATGGAATGAAAAATTCCATTGTGTACGTGTAGTAAAATGCATAATACAATATATTTTATATAATTAAAAGTTTTAAATTCTCACGAATAATGTTTTTAAATTTTACAACAAAATAATTAAAACTGTTATTTATCGTTTAAATCAGTAATTTTATTCGAATTTGAACTTAAGAAGATTCCTATCAAAATAACTATCTTTATAAAGTTATGAGATTTTTTTAGTTTCAGTATGAAATAGGTACTTATAAAGAACCGAACCTTGTACTATTCAGTTTTAAAAACTCGGATAAAATTTTTTTTATGAATTTCTAACTAGAAAATAGTTTTCAATTTTTTGTGATTTTAAACGAAGTTCGTCAAATGCTTATAAAATAAAGTCGTACATGCATGTATTTATTTTTAATATTTTTTCACAGAAATAAGAACGACTTATGTGGGAACTTGTATTACATTTTCAAGAATTGTGGTCCTGTAAATAATTTTTTATTAATATTTATAGAAAAAAAACTAAAAAAAAAAAAATGAAAATTTGCCATGACGTGTATAAATAGGTCAAAAAGAGTTATAAAGAAATAATTATTTTAGTATTTTACGTATGGATATTGAATGTCGTAAACATTCAAACTTGAAATGTTCATTAAAAATTAATTTGACTTTTCAGTAGGATTGTTTTTTTATAATATAAAGGTTGAAAAACTAATAATTTTTAGCTTGAAGGTATAAAAACAAACATTTTTATAAATGTCTAACTACGAAATAATTTACTAATTTTTCCAATTTATTTTTCATGGTGGTAGTACATAGTTTGGAAGGATTAAAAAAAAAGGAAAACTTGTTCCGGTCAAAAACGAACATATTCATGTACCTAACCAATTAAATAGTTAATAATGGTAAAATAACTTTACTGTAGTATTATACTACTACTTTATAATAGTATAGTACCTAGTATTTTCAACAATTGTTGGCTTTATACAACTATATAATATTACAAGAACAACATTTTGTTGAAATAATAACTATATAAAATAATATATCTATTACCTATGCATAATATGATAATTTATTTAAAACATAATAAATTTAATAATTTATTTATCTTTTACTTTTTCTTAATTATACTAATTTGCTGTATATTTAATTTAATTATTGATAATAATAATATTATATGTTCTAATTACGTACTCATAGAACAACAGCTATTAATATTGCCAAGTACTAGGAGGAGATTATTATAATATGACTTTTTTAAAACCAATTTACCACATTGAATTGTTTGTTCTTATTCAAGACACTATTATCTATATAGTTTTATAAAATTAATACAAAAAACTACGAATCTTATGCTAGCTGTACATTGTACAATGTACTTAAATTAGATAATATTATAAAAATAAACCACTGAAGTGGTCATATATAATTTTTTTTCTGGTAAATCACACATATTAGCGAAGTCGTATAATTTATAAATATTTTTTTTGTACATGAATATTTAAATGTTATGTAATTATTTGTTTCCACGTTTCCATACATATTTTATATACGTGCAATGTAGTATTATAGGAACGTATCACACTGATGGCATTGTATAAGCACCTCGCTTATGATGTACTTACACAAAAATTTTGTTACGGGGCTACAGGTAAAATGCACAAAAATATCATCCCCCACCCACAGACACGAACAAATTACGCCACCGTGGCTTTATATGATTATTATGTGTCGCGTTACGCGTGTGCGTATATAATAATAATATTATTATTATTGTCCTACAGATTTTCGTCGCCCGCAGAGGTGTTGTGTAGCCAGGCGCAAGGTAATAATAACCGTGTGTGTGTTTGCGTTTAACCGCGCGGGTGAAAGCAGGACCAGTGAAAGTGGTCGATATATATCGAGAGCGCTCAGCCGCCCGTAATTTTTGCGCGCATTTGAATTTTTCTTATCGCTATATCGTGCCGAAGTCAGATTACAGGACGTGTATACAGTATGATACTCCAAGCATACTCACCCCTATTTTTGTGTTCATAAAATAATGAATATATTCAAACTTTCATTTTTGACATTTTTAAATATACCAACGAAAATAACATACAAATTACTTATTTTAAAATTATTTAATTTAATATTTTAAAATTTTCAAAAGTTTGGGTGTACGTTTAATTCAACATTTAAACGAGTCATTTTTTAGTTATTGTAATGTTTATATTTTTAACCCTCCATATCTTCCAAATCCCCATTATCACGGACTTATTGGCTATTACCTCTGGTACAAACATTTAAATAACTTAAAAACTTCTAAATTTAAGTTTGACTTCGATAAGTCAACATTTTCAAAAAATCGTGCACCAGCCGTACGCACACGAGTTGTCGTTTGAACAAAAAAAAAAATGTATATTCCCAGAATTCTTCTTGAGTGGTACAAACAATTCTCAAGAATTTGAAAATATTTAAAAAAATAAAATGTTGAATAACTGGATTATTGCAGATGACAAAAAAAAGAGGGTGAGTAACGAACATGCTTGGCGATTCGCCCTGTATAACGGACACGCGCTTGTTGCGGTGTACATATTATACGTATCTAAAATATAATTCAGGTATAAACACACACATATCATTATAATGTTTGTTATTTATATAGCGTGTATTGTACTGCAAAGTAATACGATTTTCGTGTGCACTTGCGTGAAATGCATCCGATTACTATTCCGCTGCCAGACGACCGCAGTGCAGCGGTGTGGACCGGCCAACTCTACGTGTGCGTGCGCGTCTTGGAAGGTCATTAACTATACGGTTTATACCTGGATACACACAAACATCACACTGCACACGTGTGTGCTAAGCACGTTAACGTTATGGTTTCTTCTCTCTACAGTCTACATAATACTAAGTACATAGTAAACGTGAGTACAAATAATAATATATATGACCGCCATATTACGAGTAGATGCGTAGTATATAGTAAAATAGTATGCGACTGCCTACAAAGAGGGTTCAAAACTGATTTTTTTTTTAACGCATATAGAAACTTTCTACGATCGCGCGATCAATCATTCGAGCGGTTTACGTTAATATATCGCCAAGTATAATATGGTCAAGCGTATCCGCAGCCGCGTGAGTTATAATCGACCGAATTGTATTATTATTATTATAATGTATACTACCTAATAAGTAATAAAGTTATATCGAACGATCGATCATTTTTCGTTCGACGCTATAGGTGTGTATAATAATATATACTCTAATTTTTGCACCTATACGATTGTTGTATAACTTCGTACCACGCGCATAGAGTGAATCATAATATATAATAACACTTATTTACAGCAAGGACAATCCAAATCGTTACCTACGATTATTATTATATATTTACATACATTATATGGCCGTTTAAGTATAGTCCAGTAATTACGTCCGCGTGTTATATATTTTCGCGCTTCCGCTTAAAAGTTTATAACACATATTCATATTATATCTAAGAGAGACGCGGAATAACAACACAAGATAATGTAGCGTTTTCGTATATTATACAGGACTTGACAGAGACGTCCTTGATGGACGACTGCAGGTGCAGTGTTTTATTATAAATATATACAGGTATACAATAAACGATACATGCGGATTTGTTTCAGTCGATACATATAACGAGTTGCCGATAGGAAATGTCAAAAAACACGTATTCAGTTTATACCGGGTAAACAAATAATGGCAAGCCCTCCGGCAAATGGGGTAACACTTGATAATATTATAAATTATAATACACTTTAGGCGCGTTTCTCAGCTTTACTTGTATACATAATCAATACTTATGTATAGTTATGTATAATAAAGGACACCAATCGTACTCACCCCTTTTTTCCTATAGTACAACGCGTTTATTCAAATTTTGATTTTTACCATTTTTTAAGTATACTTACCTCCTTAATGACTTCATTTTCAAATATTCAGATTTTTTTTATCATTTTAGAAGTATTCTGTGGCAATACAAAACAATTTTTTAAAATGTGAATCTGCAATCCCTGTTATTTTGTCGAACGAGTATAGTTTTTGAATTATTATAACATCATAATAGTACGTCTGTACTCTGTATACACTATACAGTGTATTCATCAGTCAACATTACTCTGTAAGATAAGATAAAAATTCTTAATTATTTTTTTTACAAAAATATAAAATAGGCGATAGTAGGAATATTAATTTAATCTTGTTAAATACTCAAATAGGTAGTTAAATATGAACTATAAAATGGTAATATAGATTAATTAATATTCATATTATAAAACCATTACAGTGGTCAGTGGCTGTATGAGGGATTCACCTCTTCCTATTCTATTACTATGGATATAGAATATCGAAAGCTATTTAACTTAAAAATTTCTTTTTTACAGATAGGTACATCAAAACGTCGAAAAAATCTATTTGCTTAACAATCTATAATATGAAAAAAGAGTTGTCCTTATTCTAAAAAATAAAGAGTGAATGCTATTTCATAATTTTATTTAAATGGGCTGGGTACACGGAGGGAGCAAACGGTGGGAATCATATTGCATACGAGTCTGCAATGAAGTACCACATTTTATGTCTATCATATATAATTGGTGTAATAATAATGATAATAAATACTTTAAAATTCTAAAAATTTAGAGTTTGAATTAATAATGCATAATGTCAAAGGATTAAAGTAGTATGAGTAACCACGTATATACATTCGACATATATATTATATAAATATTTAAATATATGATATCACGTAATAATATAAACGTGTAATATATTTTTCAGTTCGCAATAATAATTATTACTTCCGTAGAAAAAAGCTGCGATCTACTTGACCCACAGTGTTATTCGCATAAACTGCTGTACAATGAAGTCGTTGAATGGACAGACGAAAGTAACGGTAAAAAACATGATATCGTAATTAACCGCACATCTATCTATTATATTTTGATGATAAGCACAGTAAGTGTTATCGTGGCGTATAGTTATTGTAATTTGTAACTAATAACTCAATAAAAATATTCGCTAAACGCGGGACATTCGCTATCATTGCAACCGGAGATTACAACAACACATCGTAGCAGGGCATTGACGGTTGTCTGCCGTCACGAGTATTATAGTGCGTTCTATGATGTACTATATTATGTTTGATAGGTACAGATTATGTGATCTATTATATGTTGGGTCAATTATTTTTTAGTGCATTTGAATATTTTTAAAAATTAATATGTTTTTCTGTTAACCGAAAAGGACGAAACGCATCCTTCAACGCACGTCGCCGCCACGACTCCCCATCTGCATTATTTCCTATTCCTATGCAATGTATTATCGTCATCGGGAATAATATAGTATTATTTCGACGAAAGGTATTTAGCAAGACCGGTTTTGTCGGTTTTTATTTTTTTTTTTTTGAATCGAACAACTATTTAGAAATGCGGTAGCGTTTCGAGCCAAGTAAAAAAAAATATATATAATAAATAAATAGTACCTGTATATTAAATAAATAATCAATTTAATATTTACAGGAAGTATATTTCGTTGCCAATTAATACGAATAAATATGCGCTTATATATATATCTATATAAAACGATCATTCGTCCGGGAGTTCCTTACACAGTTTACATTCTACACCCATACATATACAGCGCGATTCTTTTATATTGTATCACACAACACTGTCATTTGAAGAAATAATCGAAGTTTTTCAAAATATTATTAAAACACAATATACAATTAGATCTCATTACAACAAATCAAAATGTTTGGCTGTTTTAATTGTTGTTGTTGTTTTTAAAATTGTCTTTTTTTGAAAACAACATACTATTAATTGATTTTTTTTTTTTTTAGAGTACTTCGATATAATAAGTTAGAGTAATCGCATCGTGGTAAAGAGTTAATCCACAAAATGTTGGTCTACTACTCCACTCAGGGTCGTATTAGAAATGTTATTATAGTTTAATTTGTATATTGTATAAAAATATAAAACCTTACTTATAATTTATACTTGTTTAGTTCTATAGGTACTTATTATAAAACAAAAGTATTTCCATAATAGAACTTGCTAGTTATATAAACTACTAGACCGATTTTTAATAAAAGTTTTTTCTCAATAGATTTCTTAAGACTCGGTGCCCGGTGGGTGTTTTTAAGTTTATTTTTCTACCCATATATGTCGGTATAGATTCCTTCATTATTTTATTTACCTATTTGTTTATTTATTATCATAATATCGAATACATTTATATTATTATGTTATTAAATTGTATTAAAAAAAATCAATGTTTTAATAGATATTGTAGCTTATAAACTCAAAAAACCTCACTTGCACGATTTTGACGAAAGTTTTAGAGATTACTTTTAAAGATATCAGAAAAGTTTAGACAGTAGTTTGAACTACGTTTGAAAATAAATCAAGTAGGTACTGTAATCTGTACAGTGTAGCTAATCCAATGACAATCATCTCGGTCAAATTAATTCATTGTAGATCGAAAACATACAATTCACATGCCACATTGTCACATATTAACATGTTTTTACTACGTCTTAACACGCCACTTATTTTTGAATGCGTACGTATATAATATACATAATTTTTAAATTTGCACTTACAAACCATCAATAACACATAAAAATTATTAACATAACATTATTTAATATTTATAAATTAAGTATAATTATTATTATAATAAAAAGTAAAAAAAAAGTTTATATTGTTAATTTGTTAAGTTAGGTAGCAAAACAAAATGTGTAAAAACTATCACCTCAAAGTTCAAATCATAGGGAAAATTTCTCACACTTTCCAACTTCTAAACATGGACTTGACTCTATAAAGTATAAGTTAAGATAAGTATATTGAATACTTACCTATCTAATCTTTAAATAGGTACTTACTACTTATATAAATTATATAACATATATTATCTTATTACTTAATTACTCGGTCAAAATTCGAATTTTATGTATCGAAATATTTTGAAATATAATAAATAATATGATAATAATATGAAATAAAAAAAGAAAGTCGTCACTCAAAAAAGTAAAACACTTAAAAATTTAAGCATAAAAATCGTAAAAATTTCTTTTGTTTTTCAAAAATGATAATTTGTTATAACTAGAGTTAAGATGTTGATGACTTTTGCATTTTTTTTCCTTTAATTCTATACAATGCTATCTTAGCTAAAAATTTGCTCCCCTGATGCAGAATATTCTAATTTCATTTTGCATTTTTTTGTAGTTTTGGGCATTTTTAGCTATAAATTTATTTTTTGTCATTTTTTAATACTTTTAAGTCATTTTTTCGTTATTTAGGTCATTTTTTGTAGTTTTTGTACAATATGGAGTTATTTTTCACAAATTTTAGATTTTAAAGAAAATTTGTATAACATTAAAAAATGTTTAATTTTATTATTTTTTTGGTGGTTTTTGTGTTATACATAGATAAAACAAGTACTCTTTCAGACATACGCCGATCATAGATGATTATCGAATGTTAGGTATATTTATAAATTGTAAGGAATAAATCCTATAAACAAGATTAAATTGACTAGACATTAGACGTATTAATTTACGTGCTTATAATTGCAATAAAAGGAACTAGGTATTGTCAGTAGTGATTCGTCTATTTGGCATCCGCGTTCACCGGATATTTTTCAAATTTTATATTTTAAAAATTTTAAATATGTTGAAAGCAAAATCGTCTATTTTATGTATCATCAATTTTATATAATGCTTAAAATCTAAATGTATACTAGGTATTAATTATTGTTTATTATTTTATAAATATTATAATTCATATTATAAATTACTATAATTACACCCATATCTATAATAAAAATTGTTATTTATAAATAATTTTTTTCACTTATTTAATTAAACTTTTTAGATAATTTTTAAGTACATTTTTAGAAGTTTTTAGGGCATTTTTGTGTTTTTTTAGGTCATCAAAATCATAACTCTAGTAATAACATAAAATTACGTAAAAAGTATTTTCAAATTATCTTAAAAATATCACTTATTAGAGAATATACACTTAAATATTTTCAATTATCTTGCTGAAAAATGTTGAAGTGCATAGATTTACATTGATGAACATTTATATAATTAGGTTAGAATCAATTTTTAACAATGAATATAAAATATTATATTATATGATATTTTAAAGTTGAATATTTTGCGTTGTTCAATGCAATGCCGCAAGAATTGTGATAAGATTTTGATCGGTCTGTTATCTGTTATCTGTTTTTATCTTTTATCTATGGGTCTGTTACACTGAGTGACTTTAAAACGTTCATTTTTAATTGATAAAAAATGATAGGTACAACGGTTAAAAAATTATCTTAAGTATACTTATATATAGTTATATGTACCTATACACGATTTTGGACCCGGCGTTTCATTAACTCTGAGATTGCACCCATAATGTGAGTACTGGGTATAGGTATATACAATTCTCATGTTATACACTTATACTGCACGTTGCTTCTATATTACACATATTTTGTACCTATATATGTACATACACGTATAATATATGTATATATCCGAGTCTCAAACATCATCACACACACACACACCAGGTTATTCTGACAAGTATACTACAGCACTCTTGTACTTTTCGAACTATTATGTAAATCTGTATAATTATATTATTCTATTTGTCGTTAATCATACGGAGGTATAGGTATAATAGTATTATATATAACCTCTCACTTTAAACGAATTTGTTAATACCCGCGGCGTGCACAAATCGTTTTACGACCCCAGGGCGCGGAGTTCCTATATAACCATGTCTATGCGAATATTATATTATCACGTATATTATGTGTAATGTGTATATTATATTATATACAGGTATACTGCAGCGGTGACTGCGTTGCGTGTTCGCAGTAACGTTTTTGACCTTAGGAGACACGGATGAGAGGTGTATACGTAATCTTCATCAATGGTATGCGGCATATTGAGCAGCGGAAAACGAATCGGATCGATAATAAGCAGGAATTATTAATGAATTAATATAGATTTGTTAGGAAAAACGTTGTGTGATCGGAGGTCGGAAAACGCTAAAATAAGTGACGGGCAAGTTCTTATTAGGTACCTAATACGAATATTATCACAACAAATCGAATAAAATATCCTTGTACCTATAATGTATAGCTGAATATAATGTACACTATACAGTGCAAACTTTATATTTGATGTTGAATAATTATTGTTAGATACGTGAGTGACATAAAGAGGAAATCGCCCATTGGCCATTGGTAATACGTCTAATATACCTACTTCATTTAAATATTTATTTATTAGTATTGCGATTCCAGTTATGTTTTAGCCAGCGAGAAGAGTCATCAGTGGGCTAGGATTTTAAAGCATATGCTTCTTTTTTTTTATAAATGAGATAGAAATCTAATTTTTATACAAAAATTCGTTTTATGTCATTCTGATTCCAAATAAACCGATTTATTTTTACTTTTTTCGGCTTTTTTCATGTACTTAAATGCTTTTTATATTGCTTTTTTCAGTTATTTCAGCTGTAGAATTTTTATATGTTTATATGCTATCTATTGTAAGAATAATAAAAAAAATAATTAATAAGAAATGTAAAAACCCAGAATTCGGATATTGAATTATTATTGTTTTCGTTATCGGCTTGTTTATTGAATGTATTAAACGTAAGATTATCAATCTACATAATATAGTCTGCAGACTACACCTATACGGTCAGTATGCATTTAATATCGAAATCAATCGTTTCAAAGCTTAGTGATGTAATTTGAAATCTCTTATATGAAGTATGCATCAACATTTCAGTGGGCGTAGAGAGGTTCGTTTTCTATGTTAAATGTTAAATATTCTATCGGCCAATAGAGTCACTTTTACTACTGTAAATCTAGGGAAATACACCGTAACTAATTCTTTTTTTAATTTAAATTAATTTTTTAAGTTTTTTGTTCATTTCTATAACTAAATTGTGTTAATTTTTGCCTTTTGGTCATCCTTTTTTTGTTACTTTAAAAAAAAAAATATGCATTATTTTAAAACAATCGTGTACTTTTATAAGTAGCTTATTTTGCTTCAAAATCCAAGCCCTAGTCATCAGCAATAGAAAAGTAGACAATATTTTTTTCGTTAAAGGCTTAATATGGATAGCAGTTTTTGTAATGGCGTGTTTAGAAAGATAACAGTCAACATTTAAGGAAAACTTGCGAATTGTCCGGATTTTCAAATGGTTTTAAAAGGCTTCAGATTTTTATAACATAAAAACCCAATTTCAGAATTTCAGAATCACTATACTGTACAGGAGTAGTTTGGTTCTGTGATGAGAATATGAGATTTAATTTGGAGTTTAAAAGGAAGACAAAACAAATATGAAATTTGGTGTAGGCTATTTTTCATTCGGTGACTTTTTTTGGTTAAACTTTTATCCAGTATTATTTCAAGACACTTAGATTGTATTAATTTTTATTCTAGAATGCTCATGAAACATCAACATTTATATAGGTATATTAATATTATAATTTATGAATATTTGATAATTGCGCATTTGCTCATACGATCAAGTAACTATGGCAAGCAGAACGTACGCGATACACATTTGTCATAAATTATAAACCTCTGACTATTAGATCTACATAAATTATTTTTTAAATTCACTTTGTGACCCTAACAGAATTCGCCCTATATCAATATTCTATATTTTATTTACTGCGATATGTCAGTACTCGGTATGAAACAATGAAAAGAATAATGAAAGTATAATTATATACATGCGTGCTTTATATTATTTATAAATTTATAACTACTAGGTATTGTATTTATTATATAGGTCGTACTGACATATTTTAGTATTAATAGTTTTTGTTGTATTTATATTAGTATTATTATATATTTTATTATTTTATTGTGTTGCAATAAGAATTATGCTTAAAACGGTATTGTACTTAAGTTTAATGTGCATTGTTATTTAATTTAATTCGCATACACACCTCTTAAGGGTGTATCGCACCACTAATATGTTATAATATAAGTGTTAGTAAAATTATATAGATCGTATATAAAAGTTACGTTGTAACTATAAAAAGTAAATGTAGTACAAACAGTAGGTAGATTAATTTTCAAAATAAATGGAAAATATCGAATCTTGATT
The DNA here is from genome assembly GCA_009835225.1 of Aphis craccivora. Classification (NCBI taxonomy): domain Eukaryota; kingdom Metazoa; phylum Arthropoda; class Insecta; order Hemiptera; family Aphididae; genus Aphis; species Aphis craccivora. The sequence goes on from VUJU01000032.1 coordinate 44,559, forward strand.
TGGTTGATTTATTTGTGTGGGTAAAATAAAGCCACTATTGTTAATAATTCATTTTCACTACTTTTTTTTTTATTCAAACGCTTTGTTTATACTAATTGGTGATTTTGAGTTTTCAGTATTTTCACTTACGTTTTCCTAGGTTATTGCGGTTTCCTGTATAATTTTAACCAAACGTACGTATAGGATGCATGATATACCGCAGTCCATATTCCACGCTAAATTATACATTTCAGAAATGATAATTTTTCATCGCATTCGTTCACTCATTCATTCATTTAAAAATACAATTAAAAATAAAATTAAAATCCCATTTCAAAAAAAATAGTTTAATCGCTCTAGGTGATATAAGAACTTAAACAGTTATCTTTCGCCTGTTTACAAAATATAATTTTATAGATCGTAATGTTGTTAAATAAATGACAAATGTGGATAATGGTTATTCTCGCGTTATTAATGTTATGTTGTGTAATTATCAGTGCTTTAATATGTTTTGTTTTTTTTGTAATCATAATTTATTTGTTTCATGCCAATATAGTTAAAAAATAAATACATACAAAAAAATAATATTTAAATAAAATGGTAGGTATATAATGTAATATTGTATTAAACATTGTATAATTAATAACTATGATTGATATGAATTGTTGTAGTGTTATTATTTTTCTTTGGTTGAACCAAAATAATAATAATAATAATAATCAGTAGGTACCTAATTACAGAAAAATAAAATGTTCGATTTAATGATTATTGAAAATTATAAATTCCTATAAAGGAAGTCAGAATTATATGAATCATTACTAGTTATGAATATTAATAATTATAATAATAGTAACAAGGATATAAATATAAAAACAATAAAAACACTCAAAATGTAGAACACCCTCGGGGAGAGGTTTGGTTAAAATTTGCGTGGAAAATGCTGTTTATAATAACCTTTTAAAAACACAACACCCACTAAGTATTTATGTTAATATGTACTATATAATATTACATAGGTGTATGATTGATATTGATTTGATTTTATAATAATTCATTATCATTATTGATACGAAGGCTAACCATACACGTTTGATACATCGAAAAGTTATATATCTCAATATTTTACAAGACTAAACGTACCCAAGTTTCCTGCTGTACACTACTGATATTCTATACTAATAAGTAATAATGAAATTGAATACTATCAATTACACGTCTGTATGTGCACCGATACAGACGTGCTGAAGTGTCGGTCGTATTATATGCATAAATCCATGTATGTAAGTATATAGTTATTATACGGACTTATGTGGAAGTAACCTATAATTGTGATTAATAATAATAATATTAATGTATTATGAACTACTAAATAGCTATTTTTCAGGTACGCGTGACGCGTGAATATGCAAACGGGTTTTGTATAATATCGTCATTAGAAATTGTTATTTATTCGAAATGCGTTTCGTTTGCATTACGGAAAAAAAATAATAAACATTCATTACAGGACCAAAAATATAATAGCATTACTTAACGTTTAATATCGGTGGTTACCAAATTTATTATAATAATATATAGGTGTACTCGGCTAGACTGGCTATTAACCTACACCTATCTATTTATATTTTATAGGTACTTCCAGCAGGGGAATAGACGAACTACACCTCCTGTCGGATCTGCTGTGTATGGTCGGTTGCGAGGACGAGGACTGCTGCACGGGAGAAGATGCTTATTAATTTGTACATACATCGAATATTCCTTGGCCATAATATCCATTATACGTATATTAGGTTATTTTGTGAGCTACACCATGTGTCGATAAATGCGCGTAATATTATTCACGTATTTAAAACCTAACGTTTTCGTATAGGTATGAATAGTTTTAAAAAAATATGTATAGTGTGTACACTTTTTTACTCGGATTTTTTTCGTTAATTTATTTTTACGGCGATCACTTTATACACACAAAATATCCATAAAATTAAACGTTTTATTAAGGAGGTACCCAAGCAATATCATTATAATTAATAATTACAAACACGAAACAGCCAAATGCTATCGGAAACACATCGTTACCAAACAATATTAATATACCTATACTCGTTTGGAATGTGAAAGTGAATGACATTTAAACATTTTTAGCAACGGCATTTATGGCGGCGTTTGACGGAGGTCAAAATGTGAATATATTCATTATATATAATATACATCTATTATCATATGGTTTAATCGTCACGATATTTACATCGTATTGATATTATTGCCGTGACAATGACAGTGACGCCCATATAATAATAACGGTTCGTATGAATTTCGTCTGTCTCTTACATACCCAGATAGCTGATATATTATATCGGCTCATAGATGCAATTTGTGTTTGCGGGTCGTGGGCGGGCTGCTAGGGTTTAGCACCCTCAGTTTTGTAATCTACGTCGTGCGCAAAATGTACATGCCTTGAGGTTATAATTAGTTTTTATTTCATATCAATAAATTATTATGTATAATAGTACATTAGTACAAAGCTATTGCGTAATATATGATTGATGAAGGGTGTAGGGTGTATACTGCGTGCGTGTTCTAAAGGGGAGGGGGCGAAGTTGCTTATTGTGTAATCCAGAGGAGAAAACAGTCGATCGCGAACAATCTCAAAGTCGACCATGTTAGAATTTATTTTTAGGACCATGTGCACGAAAATTAATTGAGGTTGTATGAACATAACAGTTATTCCAATAATAAAAAAGGTTTTCTCCGTGGAAGTCGATCCTCAAAGGTGAAGTATATTTTTAGTAGATCGTGACCAAAAAAAAATATCGCCATCCCTGGTCTAATCCATTGCTTTTCCGAATTGATTTCAGTTCCTCCTTGCAGCCTGACGAAAGCGATTTTCCATTATATATTGCATTTTCTTCCACTCTAATATTGTTTATCATAATATACCTACTCTATTTTATCATATCTTATTCAACTATACATACCTATACTAAATGAGTACTTATACTTGCCGTCGTTCCTTTTTTGTTTTAACGCATGAATCGTTACTAAATTTTTAAGTTATTAAAAAAAAAAACAACAGTTAAATTAAACAGTTATACTGTTAATATTGAAATAATATTATGCACTTATTGTTTCGTTGGAATTCAGCTTGTATATATAGTATACCAATAAATAAATAAAACAACGTTTCCAGTTTTTTCATTGAAATCCTGTCTTTTTCGGCACATATCTAATTAAAATGCGCGTAATATATCAATATATGTATTAATATGCGCGTATAATTCGATTGAACGATAAACGAATCGAATGAGCTATAGTTCATACGTATATATATATATTACATCCGTTGCGGATGATGTAATATTTAAATTAAAAATAACATAATATATTATACCGACGATAGGAGAAAATATTCAAATACGTGTTATGTATATAGGTACTGGAGGGTGTCCGCCGGACGGCCGATTTCGAGCGCTGCATTCACGGAGGACTATGGATGTTATAAACACCGATATAATATACCTACCTAATAATATTATAATAATTATTATAATATATACGGGAATTGGCTGTTCGTAAAACTACTTGGTGCAAACACACGCGTCCCCTCCAAAACTATAGGGATTTTTGTCGTCGTTTTCCTGTAACAAGTGTAAAATATGGTATAATAATAATATTATGTAATATACCCGAAGACCTTGTTGTTTCTGCAGTACGTATACAACACATTGTAAAGAGGAGGTATTATAATATGGATACACGATTTCGATTAGTCACCGAATTTCTATAATATTTTCAACACGCAATTTTGTGAATGAGCTGGTCCATATTTTTTTTCTATGTAAATATACTTAATTATACCACAGTGATTCGCGGCGTAATCATTATACTGAAGGTATTATATTATACGCGTTGTTGATGGTCAGTAATAGAATATCCGTGGCACGATTTCGTCATACAATAACGTTACAACCGTGTGTATGAATATAATCCAAATATAATATTGAGCACAATTATTTTAACATCAGTACCTTTTATTCAAGCGTTTTTGTGTATTTGATTATTATTATTATTTTTTTTGTATCGATCGAAACAAATGCGGTTTTAGTAGGCGCATTCATAATATAGTTGACAATACCATCAACACAGATTTAACGAAGCGACGACACGGATATAATTTATTTTTCATTTGTATAATTAAACGAAACTATAATTATTAACACTTTTTAGTTTTTACTGCCGTAGACGTACCACACCCTATACGAATATACTGTATTGTGTAATAAACGTATAGGATGATACGATTTAGTAAATATATTATATCCATACAATTTTTGTACCTGTATGTATAACTAAAATGAATGTACATGTAATTAATATTGGTGTTTAGAATATAATATATAGGTGTTATAAAACCCATAAAAGTTAATTAGAGTTAATCTATAATAAGTGTTCTAATTTGTACGGTCAATTATTATACGCGTAAAATCGAAAATGTTTTATCTTATTAAAAATAACGTTAACTTAGGTAATGACCTATGCATGCTGAAAACACTAGAAGACTAAAGATAATTTGATTAAAATGAGTAGTGTTCCTCTATGCGTAATAATATTATATATTATTTTGATTTATGTAATAAATTTCCGACAAAAATAAAAAATAAAAATAATAGTTTATATTAATCGAGTCGCATATATTTGTTAGCTTATAACATTATTGTTTTACAGCATTATTTTAATAAGTTGGTTATTAATTATTTCTTATTTCATCGATAGTTAAAGTTTTTTGTTATTATCTAACAAAAAAAAAAAAAATTTGCTTGATAATTAGTAATATAATTACATTACTTATATTAATTTAAAATGCGTATAAACGAGCTAAATTAAAATGAATATCCAACAACAGATTTGGACGTTTACTTCAAATAAATATTAGGTACATTATATCATCTATAGACATATAAATTGTAAATTTCTTTATTACGTCACGAGTAGGTAAACAAGAAATATTTTTTACATTCCAATATGCTCATGTAATGATTGAAAAATATGAATAAAAATAAGATATATACTATTAGGTGCTTGGGTGGGTCACTATAGTTGAAACGAGTGTCTTCAAATTTAAAAGCATTGACTAATCATCACATTCCGAGAACTGTTGTATATAGAAATATAACGATATTTTAAGCGTATACTTACTCAAAATATAAAACTACAAGTACATTTTTGTTATCAAAAGAAACGTAATAGGTATAAAATGTCTGTAAATTTTACTGTGTGTGGTGTATGGTGCGTTTTGGAGTAAAAAATAACAATACTGCAGATAAGTTTTTAATAATCTATAGATTCTACCACTTAACATTTTTACTTAAGGACTAAAGTTGACGGAGTTACTTCTTAAATTTAATACTTAATTAAAATATACATTATTTACTTTTGATTTAATTATATAACATACATTTTTTTTTTTTTAGGTATAAATACGCTAATAGAATAATGTAATCATGTTCATTTTTAGATACGACGTAGCAGGCAACTACGTATAAAACGATTGAATATCAAACTATATTTGATATTATATTTTAAGTTTATTGTTATATTATTATAACAGATTACCTAATACAAAAATATGTTAAAAAAACGTAGGTTTGACTTTTAAAAGTAAATATCGTTATCAAACTTGCTAGGCTTTACTATAACGAATATTTTTAACGACACTTTGTGTCAATTGCCAACCTCCTAATTCAAACCCCGATGACGTTAATAGGTAATGCTAAATATATCAAATATACATAATTAGTGTTTGAGGTTTTTGTGTACTACTAATGATCAGGTGATATTTATTTTGGAAAAAATTGTTATTGTAATGACTTTTGCGCAAAATATTGTGTATGTACTACCTACCTATGTAGTTTATGTAAAGATACCACGGTGATAAAAAAATAATGAAATATAAGAGTAAATCTGAGTAATAATCAATACATAATTAATTAAAAAAACTACTGGACCGTTTCCAATAAAAATTATACAAATAAATTCCTTGAGACTCTGAGGGTGTTTGAAGCTTATTTTTACTATGGGCTGCCATAGAATAGTTTACACATACATTTTTTTCTCATGAAATTTAATTATTTTTTAATTTATTTAAATGGTTGATAAGATTATATAACAAATATATTAAAAAAAACAAATATTAAAATTAAATACTAATAAATATAATTACAATGGTTACTTTTATGATCACAATCTGAAATCTTAATTCTAGAAATATTTTTAAAGTTACACATAATGATTAATAAAAAATGCCAGTTTTAGGCGATATTATATATTTACGTTGTATTTTAAGCATTATAATGAAGCTGTCTCCAGTTTTTTATGCTTACATAAAACACATGTCTAAAATTTAGAAGTGGAATATCGTAAAATTAATCATTGTTATTGTGTTTGTATTATAAATTTGAAGTTGAAAGAAAATGGAAAACTATAGAATGATAGATTAATTTAAACCCGAGTGAAATCAACACAGCTATTATAGAACTTTATAAAAATACGATTTATAATTTTTGTTTGAGAAATTTATATTTTTCCTAAACTATTTTAATCAGCCGGTTGACAATTTTTCAGACGTTAAAAATAGCTAATCTCAGTAGTTACTAATACTTGTAAATTGTAATACTTACAGTTCCAAATTGGCGAAATGTATACGATAATTATAATTATAACTGATGCACTTTGTCTCGGAATCGTTGCACATTTTCTGTTAATAAAACAAGTTGGTTTTGCGGGTACCCTACAATTTGTGGGTTTATTGATTGAATATTGAAGCATCGCAAAATTGATGTACTTTTTTGTTCCATTCGACGAAAGTGAAACTCTTAGAACACTCTTTTTACCGTTTATAACGATGATAACTAAAAATAAAAGATACATCGTGCACTATAAAACTAATAATATTATCATGTGCAATTCGTTACTACGTTCAGAAACTTTCTGATCGCCATTTTTTTTTTAAATAGTGTTCGTTACAACTCCTAACCTTTTACTCCAATAATATTATTATATATATTATATTATTATTTATATCGTGATAATATGACGTATAGTAACTTAAATGTAAATTATTGTTTTGCAAATTATAAAATGTGTTGTAGTCATTAGTCATTAGTCATTACTCACTATAGTAATCAGAATTGGAAAAAAATAAACAAGAGAAATTTATGACATTCACAGAATTATATAGTTTCTTTTTGTTCTAATGTTTGATTTTACTATCAGGAACGATAATTTATTATTACCAAGTTTTGACTATGCAGCATATCTATATCTACTATATATACGCTATCATTCGGTGTTGTGATAGGTATAAAATTATTGCTGTATTATATATAATATATACCTCGGCACGGTGAACTTTGCCGCAGTAAGGCGCGTGCAAATAACTTCCAAATGGGTACGGACTTGTACGTAAAACATATAGTAATATTACAATATGTCCTATATGCGTAATGTCATTAGCGGCCGATAAACGATAACTGGTTTATTACGATATTATATAAAATGTAGAATAAAACATATTATATGTGTCGTACGATATGTCGATATAATCATGTATAATATGTGCGTATACGTAGGAGGAGCGGACATCTCCTTATAATTTTGACAATATGTAGGATATAGGCGAGTAAATAAAGTGATACAAACCCCAATCTGCAAAGTGTATGAAAAAAAAAAAATGCATACAGAGCATTTCATTTAGAAATCGGATTTAACGAAATATCAGTATTTTAACGGATTATTTCCAATATCTCCGACATCTGCAGTGGGTGTAATTTGGATCACATTTTTGGTGTCACAAATCGTTTAATAAATATTTATTCTGCTAGTTTTACTTTTCAATGGCCACAAACCTTTAAAATAAAAGTGAGGGTACAGGGGTCACTGAATTAAAAAAAAAATCACGAACCGAAAGCTCAACCAAATCTAATTATACGCGGTTATAGTATTGATGCATAATATAATATGTGATAATAATAATAATAATCTTATTATAATATTACAAATTTAGAATTAGCTAATTAAATCATTGTTTAATGTTGATTACCATATTAAAAAAATATAACAGGTAGGTATAACGTCGAACCACTAGAACTCATAAACGTGAATATTTTTGGTATTGCATGTGCTACACTTGAAACAGGTTGGGTTAGATAACACCAACGTCCAATACAATATGTATTAGATGTACCCGTTGAACCTTTTTTTTAATTAAAAATATCAGAAACTACGAGTACCATAATAGAATCTAGCAAGATTAGTTTTTTTCTTCATTTTATACACGTATAAAATATAGTTCGAAACTCGGTGTAGTTACGAATTGTGAAAACATAGACTGTTTTTAAAATAATTTAGGTTATTGTTTCAATTATTATAATATGAATAACATTATCTGTGTTCTATCTAAAGCTTTTTTTTTCAATATTTTTACTTAAAAGAAACTAAATAATAAATATTTGAAATAAGTAATGAAAAAATAAAAACTATAATATTAAAAAAAGTTCTGACGAAAGAAAGATAAGATTATTATTTGTAATAATATTGTTATACTAGCATATAGTATGTAATTTTATTAATAATTATTAATTGTATCATATAGGTAATTTATAGTGAAATACGGAGAAAATTTTTTAACATAGGTACTTACTCTACATGTGTGAACCTGAGATTAAATGTTTAGTGATTACATTTTATTACCAACTGTTTTTATCGATAATATACTTCTTATAGTGTTATAGTTAACTATTAGAATAGGATCAAGGTGCTATATAACAGAAGTTAACTAGTAAGGTGTAATATAGCAAACAATACTATTAATATTACTTTTAATGTAATTATGTACATAAATGATATAATTTTTTCGTCTTGAAATGTTATTTGTTAGTTATTATATTGGTTACAAACTTAACAACTTACAAATTAAACGAACAAATTTAAAGCTACCACAATATATTAGATAAATAGTCATTACTGTCCTTATTGTATTTAGTTTTACCTACATTATTTATAGTAGACCCGTAAGATGAGTAGTTGTCTCTCCTACGGTTTAATTATTTTTCTCAAAATATAGGTACTATAGATGTTAGGCAAATAGTAGGCGATCTTATTTCTTGAACCATGACTGCGATATCAATCAATTATCGTTAAAAATTGACCACAGATTGTGTTACTCTAAATAATCTCCCTCCCCTTCTTTGACAGCGAAGTCTACGCACCCCTTTATAAATATACATGACTCTATATACACGTAAAGTTGATGCTTAATAATATGTCAAACGTCGATATATTATATCGTATAATATAGAATTGAAATCCCATCGAAATTACCATTGCACGAGCAATAAAACTTAAAAGTTTCAAATTTTTTCGACATCTCGAACATTCCGTGAGGTTCCACATGACAGCAATAATTTACACCGTATGCGTGTTATATAATATCGTATTATGATGTAAGTCACATATTATTATACACAGTGAGACGTTCGGTTTTTATCGTATATTTTACTGTCTAGTCGCGTACCTATATGACGTTTTTACTGTTATAGGTACCTATACGTGTTCGATGCGCAATACACCAACGACCACTTGCAACGCGCGTGTTATCGCATTATTAAACCACTGCAGCGCAGGTTAATGGCTATTAACTATTCGTATTGTACGGCGGTCGTTATACCCACCTGTCGATCATCACCAAGTTACGCGCGCGTATTCGTTTTTTGACCTTGAGTTCAGCTGATTAACATGCGCGCACGCATCGGCCCGGACTCGCGGGAATCCGATGGTTATCAGTCTATACCGCGTTCAGCGATGCGTTTGCGCGTAAACAACGGTAACGCGTAGCACACTCGAACACGACGATATCATAATAAAATACCGACTTATATGTATATTAATTGTTCGTCCGCGTACGTGTCAGCCAGCGGATTTCGATCATGTTACCGGCCGGCGTGTTGACGGCGAGACGCGCCGTAGTCGCGGCGGCCAGACCGCGTTGGGCCGTCTCGGCCGGCATCCGTCACCGGTCCGGCGACGACCGGAAATGCACCACGGCCGGGTGCCGTCTGCCGGAACCAAAACGGCGGTCTTACGTCGGTTGCGGCCGTAGGGCCACCGACTTTCCTTCCGTCGCCGGTTACTGTACGGCTCGAGCCGGCAAAAAGACCGTACCGTTCGTGTTGGCCGACATCGGTGAGGGCATCAGCGAGGTGACCGTCAAAGAGTGGTACGTGAACGTGGGCGACGTGGTCTCGGAATTCGACGACGTGTGCGAGGTGGAGAGCGACAAGGCGACCGTGACCATAACCAGCCGGTACGCCGGTACCGTGACCAAGGTACACCACGAGACGGGCGCTACGGCCCGGGTGGGCAGCGCCCTGGTGGACATCGAGGTGGCCGAAGAAGGCCATCCGGCCGAGGAGCCGGTGGCGGCGGCGGCGGGGACGGAAAGCGAGCCGGAAGTGTTGGCCGATGACGCGGATCGAGTCGTCGCCGGGTCGTCTGGCGAACCCGCGGGCTTGGACTCCTCCGACGCGGGCGTCGCTTCGAAGGTGCTCACCACGCCCGCGGTGCGCAGGATCGCCGCGGAAAAAGGCATCGATCTGACGACGGTCCGCGGTACCGGCAAACAAGGTCGGGTGCTCAAGGAGGACTTGTTAGGGTTCGAAGACCATTTGTTGTCTTCGTCCGCACCCGCCCCTCCCGCCCCGGCGGTTAGCACTCCGCTGACCGAGGACTTTGTGCCGCTGACGGGCTACGCCAAGACCATGCGGAAGACGATGGAGGCGTCCAACAAGATACCGACGTTGGTGATCACGGACGAGGTGAACCTGACCCGGTTGATCGAACTGAAGGCGCAGCTGGCGCCGCACGTCAAGCTGACGCTGCTGCCGTTCCTGATGAAGGCCACGTCGCTGGCGCTGGCCCGGCACCCGCGCATCAACAGCACCGCCAGCCCTGATTTCACGGCGTACAGGCCCAACAGGTCGCACAACATTGGCGTGGCCATCGACACGCCACTGGGACTGGCCGTGCCCAACGTCAAAGACGTGCAGACGCTCAGCGTGGTCGGCGTGGCGCACCGACTGGCCGAGCTCCGCGCAAAGGCCGCAAACGGCAAGCTGGCACCGTCCGACGTGACCGGTGGCACTTTCACGCTGTCCAACATGGGCACGATCGCGGGCTCGGCGTTCCAACCGATGATCCTGCCGCCCGAGGTGGCCATCGGCGCGCTGGGCAGGATCAACTACCGGCCGCGGTACGACGACCAGGAGCGGCTGGTCCGGACGCCCGTCATGGGCGTGTCCTGGGCGGCGGACCACAGGATCCTGGACGGGGCCGCGGTGGCCAGGTTCTACAAGGACTGGAAGACGTACGTGGAGAATCCGTCGCTAGTGTTGGCTGACGTTCAGCTGGACGAGTAAGAAACGTGACCGCTGCAGTCGTGATCATCATCATCATCATCATCTCGACTCCAGTTATATACGCTTTTATAAATATAATGTAATAATAATTATAAGATTTATAATACTGAAATTTCTCGTGGTTTTTTATAATAATATATAAATAAAAATCAGATTTTTTTGAACTGAACATTTTAAAATCTTCCTGTAAATATAAACACTTAAAAGTTCAAAATACAGTACAGCTCCAATATTATCCGGAAGAAAAAAATAAGTTTATTTCTGATACTGATAATAATTCGTTAAAAATCATTTATCGAAAGCTGATTGTTATTAAATTAAATTATCGTAATGTTCAAATCTTCAATACCTACGTTGGCTACCTATAATAATAATAATGTTTGTAATATGTATGCCAAGTCAGTGTTTTCTTATTTTATTTTTATTACATTAATAATTTGTTTATTATCACAAATGTCAATAATAAAAAAAATATATTTATTTAAATATATAACTTTTAATGTATCATATTTAAATATTTCAATTATCTAGATAATTGTTTATTCGAAACACCTTTGACAATAATTTGTCCGGATAATCGGCGTTCTACGGTATTATTAGTGTACTGCAATTTGCTAAGAAATAAAATAATTCGAACAAAATGTTTATTAAGCTTTCCAGTCTATGAAACCAGAAAATGTGATTAGACTTAATAAGTTCTAAGCTTTTTAATTGGCAAAAAGAATAACGTTGTATAAGCATAAATATTTTCCATCATAAATAATTAAACGATTTTCATTTTAGAATTATGCAGGTTATTTACACGGTCAAACGATCAACAGTCAACGATCTAACGTAAAATGTTATTATTTTAAAATATAATATCTACGTTTCAAATCGAGTATTTCCATGACAAATATGTACAAAAGACGAAAAAAAAAAGCAAAACAATTTTTATTATTTTATTTTTTCATTTTTGATTGGTACAACTCAAATCACTGTGAGTAGGTTATGTGTTTTGAAAATGAAATATTAAAAGCAAAATCCGGTCTCTAATAACACTTTACGCAACACATTATGTTGGCTATGTGTCATGTTTACACGTTTGTACCCACATATGTACGTGTATTGTAACGTCATAATGTTATGTTATGATATGTGCACTTGGAGGGATAGGTACTTGACCGTTTTCATTATATTATACCATTTTCAAACACACCTACCCAGCAAAAGTCGTGTTAGTCAACTATTGTTACAAACACCGTTCGAGCGCGCGTGTGACAATAAGTGTAACGTGCAACAAGTTGAACAATAATTTCTTCCCGAACGATTTCTAATGTGTCCCACGCACGAATCGCGTAAAACGTAAATTTATAATTATAATAATTATTATCATTAGAGATGCGTGTGACGTGTGCTTGATAATCCGATTCGACAACGCTCGAGAGTATACCGATGAAAAGAATTTGAATACGACGTGTCAATGCACTTTTGCGATTTTCTATTCGGACCATTCGCGGTGGGAGTGCGAATTCGCTGAAAGAAGCTTTTGAGGGGTTTAGTCTTTCATTATTACTATAATTTTTTTTATAAAAATCCAAACATAGTACACACGTTAATACATTATATATTATTAAATGATATAATGATACTGTTATTTTTTATTTTATATAAAATACAAATATAGGTATATTTCTACTCGGTACTTTTATAATTGTTCGTAAAATCATGTAATCAAACGAATTTGATTAACAGAAGAGCCAATAATGACAAACCCGAATCGGAACAGAACTTACCTAATACATGCAATTATACATTGTATTTATGTATACACTTTGCGGCGTTTCCGCTTTTTCTTGAGTTTTTGCTTGTGGACAGAGGTGCTATAGTTAGATGTATATCAGTACGTGCACATTGTCAATACTCGACGGTTATTATTTTATATCATCCAGAGTTGTTGTTTTAATTTTTAATTCAAAACAAATTGTATCTGTAAAAAAAAAAATTATGTAATTATAAATCTTATACATTACGATGGATGAAACAATTGAATCATGATTTTTAGGGTTCTCATCAAGGTCGTCCGCGTGCTTGTAGCATTAGACAATAATAGCGTTATCTCAGAGATCATCACTTGCTGTTGATCCGATAACACCACACAGCTGCTACAGCGGTTTATCTATATTCTATATCGACGCGTGAATACAGGATGATTCGCCAAGCATAAATTCACTCATACTCTTTGTTTAATAAAAAATTTATTCAAATTTTGATTCTTGGAATTTTTAATTAAAATACAAGACAATATTTTCAAATTCCAAAGATTTTTTTATTCTAGGTACTTAAGGATTGTTCTACTAAGATACAAATTTCTGTTTTCCAAATGATAATCAACTTTTCTATTAAAAGTTATTTAGCGGATAATTTTTCTGAAACCATTGATGCATCTTAAATCATAATTTATTTTTGGTTATTTAACTTTGTGTACTTAGGATATTATTATATTAGCATAATAGTACCATAATAATGAGTTTGGAAGATAGTGACAATAAATGCTATGGTGACTTGAAAATTGTATCACCAATAATAATTAATCTATCAATATTTATAATTTGTAAAAAATGGTCTAGATAATGGTCTGGTGATTCAGTAGACAAATAATTCATTAATTACTAATAGTATACAACTATCTATAGGTATATAAAATTTATGTAGGTCTAAGAAAACCCGATTTTAACTTTTTAAATTTTTAATTTTTAAATTTTATTTTAACGATTTTGCATTGGCCATGGGGTTTTCCAAATTAACTGGACAAAGCTAAGTTATTACAATGGATAAATCTTTAACTTCTGCTATACTTGAATACTCCGTATATTATTGCGTGTTGGGGGGAAATATTAAAAAATTCTGTTTTTTGTATTTCAACTTTATTGTATTACTATTTATATTGTCCGTCTGGTCTGCTGATTATGATACCTGTATGAAGATAATAAGATTTCGTATATTCATGGATACGTCGCAATAAAATATCAACATTCAATACACCAACTAATTGTTTAATAATCAAAATATTTTGTTATATTTTAATTTGAATGCAATATGCATGGTCATTATAATAAATAATACCTATATGTGACTATAGATATATATTATAATATTATATACTATCTACTCGTATATTACGTATTATTTATTGTTAATAATTTTTAATGTATATATATATATATACAGGTATTGTATAATACTATAACTTCATATTATTAATTTAATAGTGTTATGAACTCTCACTTCCGCACAACCAATGCTCTAGAAGTGACCAACTTCTGGAACGTAAATTTTTTTTTTATAAATTTTAAAATCATAGTTAGAAAATAAATAAATTCTTAAATAATAACTGATCATGCATGAAATTGTTGATTAAAAATTAAATGTCAGCTGATTTAAGCTTTATTAAGTTCTGTTAATTGTAAGCTGTACAGATTTTTAAAAATTATTTGGGTGGTTTTGATCAAGTATAAAATGCAGGTCTAACATTATATCCAACTATCCAAGCCTAATAAATATTTTATTTTTTGTAATCATTATTGACAACTCTCTACAAACATAAATATTCGTTTTTAGTGAACAGACAAATCCTTGAGTTTATTCCTTCTTTAGAATGCAAAATTTTAATAATGAGCTTTGATGGGCACGCATCTTTGGGTATAGAATTGTCTATGTTATTAGTACCAATTTTCAGTACCACGCGAGTGCGATAGACTTGGCTATGGATCGTTTATATACACAAACATTACTTTTTATTAGTATTGATATAAATAAATAATAAAATTAAAACCGCTATATCACATTTTTGTTCGGGAACCACACGCAATGCTCGCTCGCTCGTCGTAGTTCGTCATCGTCGTCGTCGTGTCGTCGTTCGGACGTGTTATAATGTTCTTTTGTTTGGTATTCCTGTCTCGTCGGCAGTGTTTCTCTGATGTGCGTGCACAATATCATAATATAACAATAATCAATAATAATATATGTATACGAATGTCCCGTCATGATAGATCATCGACCTTCAAAGTCCTCAGAGCCAGTCGGCGTATACGGGAGGCACCTATAAGATATATTAGGTATACTACATCTGTATATATTAGGTATATAGCTATATGGGCATTAGGCAGGTACTATACGTGTGCCGACGGCGGCGGTATCCAATGTGCCGATGGTCGCGTTTTTTTTTCGCCACCGTCGTAAGTTCCCACCGATCGACGATCGTCATCGTGCGATTTATCAATATAACATATCGTTGTCATCCATATTACAATAGGTGCGATACCTCAACATAATACATTTATTGGGCGAACCTTTTAGTGTGAGACACTCAATATTTCAAAAACTATTAGGTAACGTTTTTCTAAATATTTAAGAAACAATAATTGTTTTATTATTGTAATTCTTATAGTCATTGCGGTTTATGATTTTTTTTTTTACCTTTTTTAATGACAACATACATTTTAAATTTTTTGTTCCAGAACAGAATATTTTTTTTCGGGGACTATGCGGTACTTCTATGTAAAAACAACAAATTGTAAAAGAGTATTGAATGAAATTACTGCATATAATAGATAATGCCACATAATATAAGAAATAATATTTAAGGGGCTATTTGTTACATTATTCAGGTTACCCATTGCCCACTAGGTACGTTACTGTCATTATACTTTGCTCATCTAATTTTCAATGATCATAATTAGGGCTACGATTTGTATGCAATAAAAATTGTAAAATATGTAAAAAAATATGCAATCAATTGTGTACTTCAAAATAAAAAAAATAATAATTTGCAGGTTTTAAAATTAATAAAATATAATTATTAACTATTAACACTTTAATTAAATGTATTAAATAAAACATTTGCACATGGTGTTTTGAATTTTCAAAATTACCTATTTTTATATTTAGTAAAACTCAATTCGACATTACATGACGTAAAAGTGTCTAATAACAAAATATAGTATAGGTTAGGTAAAACATGAATTTTTCACTTTTTTATTGTCGAAATATACAGTATAATTCATTTTATTCAAAATATGCAAAAATATGCAAATAAAATTACCACCATTTATATCATTATGAAGTGACTCGTGGACATTACTGACAAAAATTATAATCTGATGTTGCAAAAAAACCATACTGTTGCTTAGTCTTTTATAACTCACCTAGAATAATTTTGATTATAAATATCGACGTTTCGTAATGTGTAGATTCTATGGTTATTTTTTTTGAATATTTTTGCATATTTGAATGAAAATGCAATTTTAATTGCATATTTCTAGATAATTGCATAATCCTGCATATTTTCAATAATAATAATAATAATAATAACTATTATAATTCTACCAATCTTTATTAATTAAAATAATAATTTTTACGACTGTAAAAATTTAAAATAACTATTGTAGTAGGTTCAACATGTTGATCGTAAATAACCCATTAAAATGTACGTCGATAAGTTATTGACGAATCACGAATGGCGAAAATTAAAAAAATATTTAAAATCTGTTCAAAAAATGGGAGTTAATATATTAGATAAATTTCTCTACATCTAAACATTAATGTTTTGTCAAAAAATCGTGGATGTTCTAAATTGAAAATAATTTATATAGTATAATCAACGGCGAGGAAACGGTATAAAATAAAGAGGGAGTTAGGTTAGGTTAATTTTGAGTTGAAGATTTTCTAGTTTTAAGTATACAATAATTGTATCTTGGGCATGGAAAGAAAGTTTTTCCAAATACAAAAATATAAACTTCGAGATAATCGTAGAAGTTTTCAATTTTGAAAACTTGGAATCGATTTTTATTATCTCATGCTGGTGCTTGTGACATAATAATATAATAATATATAATACCAAATACTTTTAAATTCATTTCATAAAAATAAATGTTATTCTGAATTTTTCTTTTATAAACTTTTTTAAAAACATATAATATTTAGATTGTATAATATTTTTGCTCTCAATTGTCTATACAATTGATTATTACACTATTGTAATAATTTGTAAAAAAAAAAAATAATGTTGCTCATCTTTTTACCTGACCTTATGATATGTACTTGCATAATTTAATTTTATAGATTTTTATATTGCATTATATCTTAATTAGATGAGTCTAGTTTTAGACCCTACTTATAACTAAATACTAATAAACTATTTGTTTCAAATTTTGAATATTCTGTTTCAGATTATAAAAATTTTAAACGTATGGTGTCAATTCAAAAGAGTAAAAACCTTAAGAACGATAACGATGATTCATAGTAAAAAAAAAAATAATTTACATATTATATTAATACATATAAAAATCATAGTATAATAATTTTGATATAGACGATCATCATTATAATAATAGGTAATAGCAATACGCTCCGCGGGCGTTCTGTGTACCGGACAATGCAGTCATTGCCAATATCAATAGGTGTAATAATAATCGCGGTTACCACTATCGCAGTTAATATCGATTCATATAATATATTCTAAAACGATGGCTATATTAATATACGCGTACACTGTATGTATGTATATAACATCACTCATCGCACGTCATTAGAATAGAAATATAATACCATTTTGACGCTTCGGCTTTGTAGTGCTTGCCATAATGATATTGTTATTGGCGTTGATGTATTCATTAGAGTCCGTGCGCGGTCCACCGCTGAAGGTCTATTAAAAAATAACAAAAGTATTATCTCGAAACACTTAAATTACAAAATTAAATAACATTTGTGTAATACGTCACCGATAATTACAAATAACAATCGTGGGCGGAGCTAGAAATTGTGTTCACGGCGTCTAAATTATGCAGAATCTAAAATATCTGCTTACAAACTGATGTGGAGCTTTCCCCCCAAGGCCCCCTTTTTTTACTCTTCCATACACAATTGTGTATCTACTTACTACACAATGTCATTATAGAGAAAAAAAATGATAATAATAACTCTACTTGAGCTTAATTATTAAAGTAGTAAGTATTACCTTTTTATAACTGATGTGTAATAAGTATAGTAAGTCCAATAAACACGCGAACTGTTTATCGAGGACACTGCGTATTTATAACACTAGGTACATGAAACTAAAAACATAAATATACAGTTAAAAATTCACTCGTAGATCCAATAAATGTAATATGCAATTTTAAAAAATTAAAAACAAAACAGAACATATGGTTTTTTTTAAAAGCGAAATCCATATACATATATAGTTGGTTTTAAAAACGAAACATTAGTCTTGACTTTTGGTACCCTTTTAAACCTTAATTTAAAGCAGCCCTCCCTTTTTTTTTTATCAAATCTTATGCTCCGCCAATGATAGTGAATATGTATGGGATATTAATATTATATTGTTTGTTATTGATTGCTTTTATCATTCCATGTTCAGTGACAGCTAGTGCAGGCTTACCTATTTTAAAATGTTTTACTCGCAGAAGTTTAATCAAAAACATTTTCATGGTATTTAACTGTCTTAACCTAACCTGTGCTCGAAATTTAAATTAGATACCTTTAATTATTTTAAGTTAATATACAAACTACAAATGAACTTAACCTACGAAATAACCTAATTATTTAACCTAACCCGAGTTTCACATTTTAAAAAATATCTAAGTAGGTTTTATGAATGTTTTTTTTTTTCCCCAAATACTGCAGTATATTATCATAACGTTTGTAAATAGGGGTGTAGGAAAGGCCTTACATCGGATTTCGTCTTAAACTTTTCCAAAGAAACTTTTGAATAATCCTGCAATGATTTTTCACAGTTCTTAACCTAACACGGGCCAACTTTTTCCCATTATTTACCTTATGTATATTTAAACAATTATCTAACACACTATCGAAATCGAGTCATTCATTGTTCAGATAATTATATTGATAAATCTAGAACGATCATAAGAAAACATGGTCATTTGTCATGCGTACTTCGTGGTGTGATCGTCTCGGAGTCAGAAATCTGAAATTTAATAAACGACAGTGCTATCTAACGGTGATATTGAATAATTTTAAAAGTTCATACGGCCGCGATTGTAGATGGTGCGACAATATTACATTTTTTATTTAATTAAATCAGTAGTTTTACATCGTTAGGTCCATATCGCTGGTTTAGATTTAAACTAACCTAACCCAACAACATCGCAAGTGAAATAACTAAATTATTAATTATTATGATATATTACTTGTGAGGTGATCCAAAACAACCTAATATATATTTTTTAAATTGAAATGTTATTGGATATTACGGTGATATATAACCAAATACAAGTGCCGGATTTTAGGGGGTGAGTTGTGATGGAGTATTCTCCAGCACTCTGATTACTTATTATTATTATTATTATTTTTAACGTTTAAAAAAGGTAGACGAATGGATACCACTTTACTGAACATAAATGTCGAGTGGGTTACTGTGATAAACACATATGTTAAATTTGAATTCAACGATTTACCATTACAAAGGTATGAAAACGATTTAGAGTGGAGATGGTTTATCAGCATATATCCTTAAGTATAATTCATTTTATGTTTTTTGATATTGCTATTGTGATACGTAATTAATTTTAATATTTTAGTATTAATACAGTAGATGGGATTAATTTTTGCTGAAGACGATTCATTTGAAAACATATTATTGTGTGTATAAAATCTAAAAATTAATAATATAGGTACATCAAAACGGTAAGGCCCCACGAACAATGTTTTTGAATTTTAATAATATAATTAATATTCTCCTTCATAGTTAAGTATGTAATTTCGTTCAAATTATAGTATATACCGCCGCCTATAAAAATAAATTGTGCCTGTGTATGTACTTTAAAATTTCATGTACCTATAGATAATATAATAACATAAGCACATGTTGTAAATTTAAGTTTTTTTTTTTAATTACAACTAAATATCAAAAATTGTTAGATGAAAAATAGTAATTTAATGGGTGAATAATATACAATTTCCTAAAAATTAGAATTCTAAATATTGATAAAA
The DNA here is from genome assembly GCA_009835225.1 of Aphis craccivora. Classification (NCBI taxonomy): domain Eukaryota; kingdom Metazoa; phylum Arthropoda; class Insecta; order Hemiptera; family Aphididae; genus Aphis; species Aphis craccivora. The sequence goes on from VUJU01000032.1 coordinate 64,994, forward strand.
ATTAATGTGACTTTCTATTTTCTAGTGGGCAGTGAACTTTTTTTTTTTCATAATAGGTAAAAGTATAATAAGACTTTTTGTATTAAAATTTCTTAGAAAAAAATAACGTTTGTAAGTTAATAACTGGTGATAAACTTTTTATAACATTTTCAAAAAAGTTGATCAAGTTATACTTATTTCACCGAAATTCATAAAATTTAATTGATTTTTATTACTAAATTTTGTTAGTATTGTTAGTAACACTTGTTGCTGACCGTCTCTAATTCTTCATGTATTTTTAATCTTAAGTCATTCAATTTTATATATAGAGACAAATATGCAAAATTAAAAATTAAGCTTAGATTTTCAGATATGAATGCAATGTATAAAAAAAATTGAAAAAAATCTTAATTTGAATTAAGAAAAGATTGAAAAAATATTTTTAGTTATTTTTATAATTTTAATTTGGTTGGGGAAGAAGATTTTTGTGAATTAAAAAACAAGTTTTGAATGTTCACGTAAATAGCGTAAGTAACTTACATTTGTGAAAAAAATTTAGAATAAGTTAATTTTTATTTTTACTACTGGAAATTAATTTTTTACTAACGAATATGCTGGTGAGAACTATTCTGGTGAACATCCAATGTTGTAAAAATTTGAACTTATTTATAATCATAACACATTTATTTTAATTTTAGGCGAACTTTTTTTTTGTTTAAGTTGAATTAACAAATTTTGGAGTAAAAAAAAGAAATATTTTAATAACAAAATAATTTTTTATATACCTATTTGAAAATTTTATAAATATTAAGATTTAAAATGTAAACACTTATAAAAAAAATTTAGGAATATGAATTTTCAATATATTTGAATTGTTAAATAAGTAACTGAGAAATAATAATAATTTTTTTTTTATCAAAATTTATAAAAATAACTTTAAAAAAAATGAATACATGAGTAATTGGACGACGGTCTTTAGAGAGGTTATCCGTCGGTATGAGTTATATAAATAGTATGTTTTGAATTTATTAAAGTTTTAGATAATTTAGAAATTTGGAATGATTTTTACCGTTCAAGAGAACATTCTTAAACAATCCAAAACCATGCTACTACTTTGATTTATTTCATAGGGTACCTATTGATGTTTTTTAAAATCAGAATATAATTATTTTTTATATTTTATTATTTTTCTTTGACTTCGTGGGGTTAAGTAACAGTCACAGTTCTATGTATTTCATTGTTGCATTTAAAACTATTTTTATAATACTTTAATTTTATAAAATCATCAATTATATTTACTTCCAGACAATGCCGTTTTTGTTCATATATAAAGCCAAATAAAGAAGTATTTATACACTGCGAGTACCAGTCATAGCCCATATTTGGTCATATAGGTATACGAATACGCAATTGAATTCATGATTTAAGAAACACAATTATGAAGAATTGTATCTACCACAATAAATAAATACTATTATTGAGCGGTGATTAATGTAAAAATATATTATTAAACAGTCAATAAATTGATTAAATGTATAATACAAGTATAGATTTACAAACCATTCGTAAAAAACTATCGGAAATAATAATGTTTTGCTTTTATGCCAAACGAAAACACCTAAACATTATAAGGTATATGGTTTTATTATTCAACTAAAATTTATGTGACAACCTTCCGTTAATATTTCGTTTACATTCTATTAGGTAGCGTTTAATATCATATTATGTTCGTATAAAGCAAGTACACTATTGAATCGTTTGACAACATGCGACAGCAAATGGTATATTGAATTTTGAACGGGGAAAATGATGCAACATTAATTGCATGCTTGTACCTATATGCCTATAGTAAAGTTGGTGCCTGTGCTAAACTTGGCGAAGGATTAAGTTTTGAGACTCAAAATTCCACATCTATGATCTAATACAATGCCTTATTCATGTAAATGCATAAAAACGTAACAAATGTCAAATTTTTTTTTTCTTATTCGGTCCACAGCCACTTGTCGTCAGTTTATTAAAAAAAGAAATAGTTTTTCGTAATTTTCTCAGTGTAAAATTCATACCATCATTTCACAATTGCACTACACATATTGAAAAAACGTCATAGCACCGTATAGAACAATAATAATATTGAATATTTCTGAATTTAATGTCTAAAAATACAAAATAACGTTTTTTTTTGAAAAAATCACATCATGTATAATACTTGGTGAAGGAATAAGTTTTCAAACTCAATATTCCACATTTATGATCTAATACAATTCCTTATTCATGTAAATGCATAAAAACGTAACAAATGTCAATTTTTTTTCTTATTCGTTCCACAGCCACTTGTCAGTTTATTAAAAAAAAAAAAATAATTTTTCGTATTTTTCTCAGTGTAAAATTCAAACTTCATGGATTTTTATGGGTTGGTGGTGGCCGGTAGGTTAGGTAACTCCAATGTTTGCCCTTCTGAAGGAAATGTTCATGAGTCATGACACCACTGTCTGTTCGTTTAACGGACATTTTGTAATCGTTACTTTTCAAAATTGGTGTTCTGAGTGAATGATATTAAATCAGTTTTGGTCATTTTGGAGTAAATAATTTATATTTTTACGGATCTTAACTATTATTACATTTTATATTTTCATTCGTTTCATACTCTTTGATCACGACTATAACAATTAATATAACTGTAAAGAGAATGGAAATGGAAATTTTATGGAATTAACAATATGATGGAAGTGGGTACCTCGTAGGTACCTAGTACCTAGTTACTACCTAATATTTGGTAACTATTATCTTTTTCGGTTTATTCGTGACAGTGCATACTCAATATCTATGTCTCTATATTTAGCTATTAATATTTTAGATTATCTGAGTGAACATCATTAATCATTTTTCATTAACAATAATCTATGTGACAATTATAAATTAAGTACAGTACATAATATATCCCTATTATTTGTTGAATATTATAATTATTATGTACAATAAATACATATAATTTCAGTATATACAAGGGATATTGAATTAAATAAATAATCAAACAACACATTTTTTAAATACTCGTATTTTAGCGATCAATTTATTTTATAATAATATCAATTACGTTTAAAAATAAATAAATTATTAAATATAAATTACATGCTAATACTTTTGTGTTCAGTATTTTCTTTCTCCGCTAATCGTACTTATCAAAATTTGACATGTCGTTTTAGATTGTTGAAAAAAGAATATACCAAATGGGCACAAAAAATTATACGAGAAATTAGAACTACAATAGTACATATTTCATAATAAATAACTTAATAATAATGTTGATTTGACAATACACACAGCTTCTATTCTTGTTTGTTTTTCGGTTATTTTTTCAATTGTCGAGTCTACATATACTTCTCAGGGATTATTATATTTCTAGGCTGATCGTCCGCTAAAAATATAAATGTACAATCATAGTATTAATAATATTTAATTTATTATTAAACTTTTGTTTATTATTTCAATTTATAGAACAGCATAAAGTTTTAAAATCTTTACTGCTTATTAATTTTTAATAATTATCTTTATCATTTAGTACATACTATATAGAATCTAGTTAATTTATAAATCACAGATTTTTATTGTATATGACTATATTTTTTGTACAACTTACCAGTTTGCTCTTTGACTAGGCAAACACTTTTGGCTGCCAATATCGTAGCTGGTAGCATGTGCACAATTGAGGATATGAGTAAATCCGTTGCGGCAAAGGGTCACTGAAGAACAATCCGGAGTAAGTCGGTAAATACTCTTGTGACTACAACGTACGCCAGTGTTTACCATGCCTGTAGAATAAAATGTAAATATTTATTTTATTTCATTTGTTCAGTGGAATGTATAATAATATTATGAATACGTACTTGGTGGTATTTTCCTTAAGTTGTAATTGTAAATGGCTACTGGATCCGCGACTGGGGCAACTGTGGTGGACGTCGACGATGTAGGCACGACTTCGGTGGCTTGCGAAGATTCAGCTGAAGACAGCGGAACGTATGGAGTGGTTGATGATATTTCGGGGGCGTATGTGGTGTTGACTTCGGTTTCAGTAGCCGTTTCAATTGGTTCAGGATTGTTTGGCAATCCTTTGCAATCTACGCGGTATGGGTAGTCGCAGATTTTCAAATCCTAAAAATTATTTTCATAAAATGAATTAAAATTTGATAATTTATTTATTTTGTTAATTTCGTACGTCGTTGTAGTTTGTTCCACCGGGACAAACGAAGTCTACCGGTGATCCAGCTACACAAACATAGAATGCTCCGCAATTTTCGGTACTACGGTACGTTCCATAACCATCTGGACATTTTGTGTTGTTACCGTTTTCAGCTGCCACTGAGAAAATAAAAGTTATATTTGAAAACTTATATGAGTTATGTTGAATAAAGTGTTTAATACATACAAAAAAATGTTTTAATATTTTTACCTGTAATAGGCCTAGAACCACAATCTACATTTGCTGGATAATCACAGTATCGTTTTTCTGGGTTAAATACCAATCCTGCGGGACATGTCTGTTCGACTGCTGTTTCATCCCAACAGTTAATGAACTTGTTGCAGGAACTTTCGCTCGGGAATTGTCCTCTTGGTTCTTTACACTGAGCTTTTAATGCGTCTGTCGAAGGGGGCCCAGTTGGTGACGGGACATCTGGATCAGGAGAATATGTAGTTCCTGCACTGGTAGTGACTTCTGGTTCTTCTCCGGGAGTTTCAGAACTAGGTTTTTCCGGATAGGCTGGTTGATCAGTAGATGATTCAGATGATGTTTCTGGTTGTACAGTAGTCGGTACTTCTTCTGGCTGACCAGGGTATAAAGGTACTCCTGGTTGCTCAGGTTGTTGTGTTTCCGGATATGTCGGGATCACTTCTGGAAGTTCTGTAGAGCTTTCTGGTTTAGAAGTAACGTACTCTGGCGCTTGGGTGATTTCTGGAAGTTCGGGTTCAGAAACTCCTGGTGGTGGAGTTCCAGACTCTGGCGCTGGTGTAGATGGTGGGTACTCAGGTGCTGAGGTAGAAGGTGGGTATTCTGGTGCTGTTGTAGAAGGTGGGTATTCTGGTGCTGGTGGGGATGGATATTCTGGTGCTGGTGGGGGTGGATACTCTGGTGCAGGTGGAGATGGGTATTCTGGTTGAGGAGTTACTCCTGGTGTTTCTGGCTCTGATGAGCTTCCTTCTGACGGTGCAGAGGTAGATAATTCAGTCTCCTCAGAAACCGGACTTGGTGCTGGTTGTGGTGGATATAATGGTTGTTGCGGGTACGGTGAAGGTTGAGGATATGGGGAAGGTTGAGGATATGGCGATGGTTGAGGGTATGCAGGTGGTGGATATGATGGTGGTGGGTAAGATGGTTGTGGATAAGCTGGAGGTGGATATGATGGTGGTGGATAAGCCGGAGGTGGATAAGATGGTTGTGGGTATTGCGGGTATGGGTATGATGGTGGAGGGTAATATCCGTTAGCTGGGACCTGGATCCATACACTAGATGGTGGTTGTCCGGAAGGTTGTGATCCTGCAGGTGGTGATATTGGCTGACCATTTACAACTGCAATTTGCCATTGTTGAATTTGCTGACGCATATATTCTTCAAACTCGCTCCTATATTTGTCATCAACTGGTTTCGAAGATTCTGAAAAATTTAAATCGTTTAGGAAATTAGTAAAAATATAAAGTGTATAAACATATAAATTATTCGAAAATAAAAATATTAATCTGTACCATAAAGTAAAACACGTTTTCTCGTTTGGATTCAGAAACTAAATGGAAATAACTGTATATGTATATGAAATATATATTAAGGCATTAAGCCTAATTTAGTTTACGCCAATTTGCCGTTCTATACAACCGGTCTACAACAAACTCCAGACCATACGTTAGGAACAGGTTTACATTCGGTAAAATAACGTCACTATAATTTATATCATATTCTTTTTCCGATGTACTTAACATAACAAATCTTAGGAAAATGACATCGGGCTAACATAATATGCCTATATAGTATATACATGTTTTTGCAGTCCCGTGAACGTTGTTTTTCGGTTAAAGAACTCGTTTGGAAAACATCGAATGCGGATTGACCGTAATAAATCAGTTACCTTATCTGAGTATCAGGTTGTCACATTTGAAGAAGTTTTACCATTCATTTAAATTTTTAATTAAGAGTTAATCAAAAACAATATTCTTTTATCAAAATCTTCATATTTATTAAGTAATAATAATATCTCAATCAATAATTTGTTTGAATTATAACTATAATAGGTAATATAATACACATCACATCTTAATGGTTAATATATTTTATGGACTAGACAGAGATGTCGGAGACCGAAAACTATAATAGCATTACAGTTGTATAGAAAAATAGTAAATACTTATGTTCATTGTTTGCTAACGGTTCATTATACATTTATACACACAGTTTTCGTTCCCATACACGTTTTATTATTATTATTATTATT